>JADBJO010000339.1:767500-783378 GCA_016801955.1 Conus betulinus | reverse complement strand
CGCTGTATAAACTAATACAAGTTCATGATTCTGATAAACACTTGTGGAAGGGCTTTACAGACAGTACCTCTGGTCTACACTCAGTGTTGGAATCCAACCCCTTTTCACTTTTTCTGCTGCCCAGCCCTGCAACATACTACCAGACTGAGATCAGTGAACAATCTCAGCTGGACAGACACAGGTTCTTGATACACGGGGGTTTGGGTGTTTTGGGTTGTTGTGTGGGGGTTGGGGTGGGGGGGGGGGGGTCGGGGTGTGAGGTTCTCTTTCTGTCTCCCGGTTCGTCCCCTTCTGCGGCCTGTCGGGCGAGGGCCACTGTGGGTGTCTTTTGCGTCCGGCGCCACTCGTCTTCCCACCCCGTCCCGTTTCCTTCGCCCCTTTGCTAGTGTGAACCGTGTCGTTGGTCCATTTCAAGACACAAAACAAGTCCGGTGGCAAGAGAGAGAGAGGTGGACAGTTTGAACAGACGATAGGGGGTCACTCGAGAATGTGGCCGATAGGGGTCTATTTATGCACATTCCTTCTGGTGGACCCGTATTGGAGTCCTTCTCAACCCCCACCCGACCATCCCCCACCACCCTATCTCCACCACTCCACCCCTCTCCAACTCCCTCCCCGTCGTTGGTCCCCCCACATTACAGGACAGGGCAACCGTCGCCGCCACGCTCCGGTCTTGACCATGGTTGGAAGTGGGGGTCCAGAACCACTTTGTCTTAAGAAAAAGAAAGCGAGCAACAAACGAATAAACAAACAAACCAACACAAACCAATGAACCCAGAGTTATTCAGAGCAAAGGATCGACTATAAAGCAGAGTTTGTATGTGTTCGGACACCCACACACACACACACACAGACACATCACAACACACACCACACACACACATCACGCCACGCCCGCATGCACGCACGTACACACGTATACTGTATGCAGGCAGGAACGCACACACACGTACGCACGCACGTATGCACGCACTCAGTCCACAAGGCACACAAGCACCACGCACGCACGCACACATACACATACACAAACGCAGCTAGCACATATGCACGTCATGCACGCAAGCATGCATGCGCGCATGCACGCAAACACACAATTATGCACGCATGCACACACACGCACGCAAGCAGCACACACGCGCAGGCACACGCACGCACGTGTTGAGCGCACACACACATACACCACACACTCGCGCGCGCGCGCACACACACACTACACACACACACACACACCCAAACACACACACACAACACACACACACACAACACACGCACACACACACACACACGTACACATACAACAAACACGTGCACTCACACACACACATGCCCGCACAGCACGCACACACACACACATATGCATGCACACACACACCACATACGCTCGCACACACGTGCACACGCACGCACACACTCATGCGCGCGCGCACATACACACATATACACTCACTCACGGGCACGTGCGCGCGCACACACTCGCACATCCGCAAGCGCATATACCCTCACTTTATGCACGCACACACAGGACAGACACCTACACATGGATGCAGCAAACACATGCGCACACGCACACACACACACTCCCACACATATGATCGACACATACACATACACACAAGTCACAAACACACACACACACACACACACCACGACACACACCACACACACACACACAACCACTCACGCACACGCTTCATGCGTGCACACCAACACATACACGTCACACACACACACACACACACACACACAAACACACACACCCACACACACTCCGCACACACACACACCATCGTGCACACACACCACCCCCACACACACACACACACACACCCACCCACAACACCACGGTCGCTGTCTTCGCCTTGTGCTTTTTCGTGTTTTGCTTAATTTCTTCGTCCACTCACCAACTCTCTCTCTCTCTCTCTCTCTCCTGCTCGTCTCCTCTCTCTCTCCTCTCTCTCCCTCTCTCTCTCTCTCTCTCTCCTGGAACCCACCTTCCTCCCAGTGCAACTTCCCCAAGCCCCCAGTCCCCCCCCCCACCGCCCCACCCCCACCCCCTACACTTTATACCTCCCCATATCACTCCACCCCTCCCTTTCCTCCGTTGCCACTGGTCGCCACTCCTCTGTCCTATCTTTCATGTCAACCGATATCCCTTCTCCAACCTCATGACTCCCCCATCGCACTCTCCCCCACTCTCCATCTATTTCCCGCTCCCCCCCTTCCTCTCTTTCCCTCCATACTTCCCCCTAATATTCCACTCTCCCTTCCCCAATCCACTCACTTTACACTCCCACTCTCTCCCGTCCCTCAGTCCCCCCCCACTCCATCTCGATCGGGTTAATCCCACACGGTCACCCAACTCATCCCGTCCTCAATTCCATGCCACACATTCTCCACCACGATTCCCCCACTCCCACTCCCCCTCTCCCCACACTAACGTCTACTATCCCTCCTATATATGCCACTCCTCCTACCCCTCCTATCCACTTTATCCCAACTCCCCCCCCCCCCCCGGCTCTCCTCTCTCTCCGCCGATTCTCTCTCGCTCATCTACCTCTCTCTCTCTCCCTCTCTCTCTCTCCTCTTTGCTCCCCTCTCCATTGTTTTTGGTTTGACTGGGGTGGGGTAGGTTGTTTGGGATAGACGGGGGGGGGGGGGGGGGGGGAAGGATGATTAGAGATGGATCCCCTCTCCTCCACCCCCCCCTGCTTTCCATTCCCACTCCCCCATCAGGAAGAAAACTACCAAAACTGATTCAATCCACGCAGCCCAGTATATATTTCTTCTTCAGCAGCTTTCAGAGAATTATTATGTCGCTAAAACGAAGGAGACAAACAAATTATGAAAACAAAGCACAACACATTTTGACCTACAGGTAATATATTTTGCTTATCTCTGTGAGACTGCATCGTTATATTACAATGCCATCCCTGGGAGGGAGGTGGGTGATGGAGGGAGAAGGTTCCCCTATCGGCGTATATCACGTGCTGATGTGGATTGTTTCCAGTGCTCTCAATGCATGCAAGCGCGTAAGCGACCTCGCTGTATCGTTTCGTCTGAAAGACTCCAACCCTGACCACTGTTTCAGTCCACCGTGGAGAGGGAGATGAAAAACCTACCCTGTAAAAGACTGGGATTCTCTCATTTGCTTTCCAAGGGAGGTCATAGACGAGGTGCAACAGGTGTAAAAAAAAATCTCAGAGATGTATTGGTCATCAATGGTGAAAAAGCTGACAAACTTCGACCGAATCGCATTTTTTAAGCTCGACATAATTGTTCATACGTGAAAAAGCAGTTTGTCTAGTTTCTTTTCTCTCCCATCCCTTCCGTCTCCTCTCCCCCCGCCCCCCCCCCCCCCCCCCCCCCCCCCCCCCACCTGTTCGATCTTCTCTCCTCCACCCCCTTTTTCCCCACGCCCCTCCATTTCTATGTACCCCCACTTGTTATCACAGGTCTTCGAATGGCAAAATCGTTTTTCTTCGTCAGACTGTCGCATAAGATTTGAAATGTCAAACATAGAACTGGCTCACTTTTGGTCTGTTCTAGTATACCAGTGAGTCACTTTGCCAAACTGGGAGACAACCAGATGAAAACTGTAGATTTATATAAGGAACAAGAACATAGACAGACAGACAGACAGACAGACGATGTAGTGTGCTTTACATATTGGCTTAAAACAAAGCAGAGATGAATAACAAAAGGTTTAAAGCCTGGTCTTTGATTAGGCCTCTTTGCATTCAAAAACAAAACAAAAAAAAACCAAACCAAACAAACAGAAAACAAAGAAAAACCAACACAAAACAAAACAAACCAACCAACGAACCAACCGACCAAAAAAAAAAAAAAAAGAAAAAAACACGCGCTTGAAATAGTAACGTCTTCTGATTGGTGCAGGGGATGATCGGGGGTGTGATCCCCGAGAAAAAAACTCGGAATGGAGGGTTCAATGGAAGTACCTCGAGTTGCTGATGGGTGTTGGGGGCACATGTACACCTCTACCCAACAGCATCCTCGAAATAATCTCCATTAAACTGCAACTTCCAGGTAAGTCTCATTTAAATTTCAAATTATCCCTCGTTTGCTGATTGGTCAGACGTATGCATGAGGAGATTTTAGCGCTGGGGATCACACGTTATTCTTTAACACGTCAGGCTCTGAAAGGCAATCAGCCCAATATGTGAGTTACTTCCCTTTGTCTACAAATGTGTCCAACACAGACTGGGGAAAAACTCTTTAGTCTTCATAGAACCACCATTCCATCTTCATTCTGTCTAATGATCCGGTGGGTAGAATCTTGAAAAAAAAAAAATACATTACAGATGTATGTCTGTATTACTGCAGTGAAGAGAGCTATCATCAGAAAATACATCACAGATGTATGTTTGTATTACTGCAATGAAGACAACTATCATCAGAAAATACATCACAGATGTATGTCTGTATTGCTGCAGTGAAGAGAACTGCCGTCAGAAAATACATCACAGATGTATGTCTGTAGTACTGCAGTGACTGGAATTGCCATCAGAAAAAAAAAAGTTTACAGATGTACATCTGTACTACAGCCCGAGGAAGACTAAGGAATATAAAGAGAAGAAGAAGAAAATAAAGAAGAAGAAGATGATGATGATGATGATGATGATGATGATGATGAAAGAGGAGAACAAGAAGAGGAACAAGAACAAGAAGAGGAGGACGACGACGACGTCGACGAGACGACGACGATGATGACGATAAAGAAGAAGAAGAAATAGAGGAGGAGGACGACGACGACGACGATGACAACGATGACGACGGCGAAAAAAAGAAGTACAGGAGGAGGAGGAGGACGACGACCACCACGACGACGACGACCACCACCACCACCCACGACAACGACGACGACGACAACGACGAAGAAGAAGAAGAAGAAGGAGGAGGAGGAGGAGGAGGAGGAGACCAGCAGCAGCAACAACAAACAACAACACCACCACCAACAACAATTACAACAACAACAACAAACAATTACAACAACAACAACAATTATAACAACAACAACAACAACAATTACAACACAACATGTGGACGAGACCCACCAGACGAAGGCCACAGCAATGATGTGACGCAGACAGCCCTGACATCCATGCAGAATGGCACACAGCACCTGATGGTGTCCACACAGTCGGTCAAACGTGTCTTCAACATCCTGCAGCTCACATTCCGTTTCCTCTTGAGATCCGTTGGCCACGTTGACGATCCCTTGGCTGGAACGAGCTTTGATCCCTGACGATATGTTTGATGGTTCTCAGGTTATGCTGGAAGCGCCTTTGACCTCCCTGAAGCAGCTTATGTTTGATGATTTCCTCAGGACAGTCATTGACAGGGCCTTTGATCTCCCTGAAGCAGCGTATGTGTGATGTTTTCCTCAGGTTAGTCCTTGACAGTGTCCCCACGAATGGGTCCATCTTATGCTTGCCTGTTCATGGGCTACGTTGAATCCCGGATCTTCTCCCAATTTCCTGGACACTTACCAGAAGTCTTTAGAAGATTCATCGAGGATTGCTTTGGCATATTCTCGCTCCCTAAGCAAGAACTTTCTTGACTTCATTCAGTTTGCGAACAAACTTCCATCCATCCCTCAAGTTTACACATGAAATTTCTGACTCGTCCCTTGCTTTTCTCGACATACTTGTCAACATCCAGAAAGACTCGCGATCCTACCATACTACAGTACATTATAAAAACCAACAGACTCTCATTCGTACCTTCTCTTCTCATCCAGCCACCCACCTGCATCGAAAGACAGCATCCCTTTTCCCAGTTCCTGAGGCTGCGCAGACTCTGTAGCTCAGACAGGAACTTTTGTGAAAGAGGCAACAACCATGGCTACTTTTTTCACTGCCAGAGGTTACCCTTTAGCCTTGATACAATCAGCCCTGGAACGAGCCAAGTCAATTCCAAGATGCCAAGCGCTCACAAGCAAAGAAGCGGATGCTGCAGAGACGGACCGATGCATACTGACTTTGACCTATCACCCACACAACATACCCGTGAAGAAACATTCTATGTCGCAACTTCTCGATCCTTAGGAACGATCCAACACTGAAAGATACATTCAACCAACCACTACTTGTGGCTTTCAAGAGGGACAAAAGCCTTGGTGACCATCTTGTGCATGCTGGCTTCCACTCTACGCACCTCTCTGCTCAAGCTGGCAATTTCCCTTGCAAGAAACCTAAATGTAAAAACCTGTACTTTTATTAACCCTGCAACAACTATTCCAAGGCCCATCAGATCATAAGTTTCAGGTGAAATCCCATTTCACATGCCAAACTCAAAATGCTGTCTATGTCCTGACCTGTACCTTGTGTGCCATGATGTATGTAGGAGAAAACATACAGATCACTCAATGATCGCTTCAAAGAACACAGGGACAACATCCTGACAGGAAAAGAGATGAACCAGTGGCAAACCACTTTACTTCTGAACACCATAACCTGTCGCATATCAGAGTGGCAGCGCTTTGGCGCAATGGACAAAAAGAGGGGCCAATACCGCAAATTCATGTAAAGCCAGCTAATACAACGCCTTGGCACTTTGAGTCCTTACGGACTCAATGTCAGGGAATAAACTTGTCTATCTCAAGCTGCAACCCCCCCCCCCCCCCCCCCCCCCCCCCCCCCTCCCCCCCTCCCCCCCCCCCCCCCCCCCCCCCCCCCCCCCCCCCCCCCCCCCCCCCATGTTCTATGCCATGTTCTATTCCATGTTTTCCTTACCACCACCCTCCCCTTTTCTCTGTAAACCACCACCCAGACGGTCCTCTCCCTCCCACCTTTCCCCACCCCCCTTTGCCCCACCCCTTTTGTTGACCATATTAACACAGTTCTCCCCCCCCCCCCCCCCCCCCCTACCTTTTTGGCTGAACTGTGGTCACAAGAAACCTGCCAGCTTCTCCTACAACCTCAACACTTCACTTCATGACCAAGTGCTTACAGCACGAAACGTTGAAGCGTTCTCTGAAAGGTACCTTTTTTCTTTACCTTTACATTTTCAAGTTATATGGAAAAGGTACAGCAGTCAACATTTCTTCTACTTTGTATTATGCACAAACGTTTTTGCATATGTGTATTTCTTGTTTCTTCCACTTGTTTCCTGCACTGCTTCCCTTTTTGGTCATGCCAGTGCAGAGTTGTCTCTTTACTTGTATTGTAAAACTATCTGGTTTCTTTTATTTTTTCCCTTGTATCTATACTTCTAAATTATCACCGCAAGTGAGAAAGAATTTACATTCAAACTGCTCACACTATGACTGACCTTGTTTCCTTCATCTGTTTCTAATGAGAGAGAACCCGCACCAATCCACAGTCCTGGTTTGCTTTTTGTTTGACATTTTCCTCAGTACTGTCACATAGATGACTGTTGGAATCAGTGCACACAGAGCCAGGATAGGTGTATTTCACACAACTGCTCAGACTCTGGTCCGGAAACTTTCCTTTCTTAATAAATCCAACTGCAGAATAATTTTCATACTGCTGACAGCACGCTGTCTACATGACATTCATCTTGCTCTGCTGGTTCAATTTTCTGAATACATCTTAGTGCAGGAACAGTTTGTCGGGAATCGAAATGTACCAACGTCTTACCATGTTCGCGGAGATACGCACTTACTTTGTAATGACATCTTCACGTACACTGTCTTCGTTATCCTTCTTTATATCATACTTTCTGGTGATATTGAACTAAATCTAGGGCCACAAATCAGAAAGGAACTGTGCGTTATACATGCTAATATCAACAGCTTGAAAAAAAAACTTGCTTTACTGTCCGCCAAATGCAATGATTTTGATATCATAACACTGTCAGAAACCTGGCTACAAGAAACGGATTTAAGCAATACCATAGAACTCCCTCATTTCCATCCTCCCGTCAGACCTGATAGACCAAACGATCCGCATGGTGGAGTGGCCATCTACATTAAAAATTGTCTGTACTGTAATCCACGCCCAGATCTTCAAGTCAACGGTCTAGAATCGGTCTGGGTGGAAACCAAAGTAAACCAAACCAGTCTATTAATTGGATCATTTTATCGTCCGCCGAAACTCCCCTGTTAGTTACTGGGAGCTGATAAGTGAAAACATCAGAAAAGTAAATAACACAATGTTAAAGTTTATCATTTTGGGTGACTTTAACACAGACTTCTTGAGGAACTCATCACATCACCTTCTAGACATCATTAATCAGTACAGTTTGTACCAAATAGTAAGTGAGCCAACGCGTATAACGGACATTACAAGCACATGTTTAGATTTAATTATTACACAGACTCCTCAACTTATCAAGTCGACGGAAGTCTTACCTGCAGCGTATAGCGACCATAGTATTCCCTGTGCTATCCTGGAAAACACCGTAAAAAATAAACTGCTCCTTCAAAAGAACAATATTCAATTATCGTAAACTAGATAGAAAAAAGTTCTGTACATTGTTGAATGAAGTAGACTGAGATACCATACTAACTAAACAAAACGGTAGATGAGAGTGCCAGTCTTTTTTTTCTGAAACCCTTTTGGCCATAGCTAAACAATGCATGCCTGTTAACTGTAACCGTCCGCCCGCAGGACGTGCCCTGGATGACTGATGAGATTCGACTTTTGATCGACACGCGCAAAACAATTCACTGAATTGCCAAACAAAACAATCTTTCCGAAGATGGGAAAAATTTCGTCGGTTTCGAAATTATGTTACATCAAAAGAAAGAGATAGGCAAACAGAATATTTATAACCAGCTAGACAAAAAAGCTTCAGACTCGTCAAGTTTTGGAAGTAAAGACTGGTGGAAACTGGTTAAGTCCTTCTTCAATAAGAAAGGAATCGAAGCTCAGGAAGTTCCACCTATCGAGTCACAGGGCATGGTGTATTACTCAAACAAAGACAAAGCAAATATTTTTCAATCTTTATTTTGTTCAACAGTCAACATTAGGAAACGATAACGATAGGCTGCCAAATGTTACATTTCCCAACTAGATGAGATTATACTTTCACAAATTGAAGTCGCTGACACATTAAAAAAAAACCTGGACAAACTAAGGCATCTGGTCCAGATTTCATTCACAACATTTTGTTAACAACTTCAGCTCATGTTACATGTCTTCCGTTTACTACACTGTTTAACAGAAGTCTTCGTGAGAGTAGATTTCCATCATTATGGAAGACTGCGCATGTGACCCCCATATATAAAAAAAGGACCAAAAGAACTTTGTAGTAATTATAGGCCAATCTCCTTACTAAGCTGTGTTGGGAAAGTTCTAGAGAAATGTATACATCGACACATCTATTTCTTTTCTAACATCAAATGCCATTCTTACTCCTCTACAATCTGGATTCATCCCAGGTGATTCTACAGTTAATCAGTTACTGTCCACCGATAACGAACTCTGCACTTCTTTTGATTCTGAAGTTACCACACAAATTGTATACCTGGACATTTCAAAAGCGTTCGATCGTGTATGGCACAGAGGTCTCTTATTGAAGCTAAACGCGGTCGGAATAAGAGGGGAAACTGCTAGACTTTCTGAGAGAGTACCTCTCCAACCGTTCCCAGGCAGTGGTTATAAAAGGTGAAAACTCCGACCTCCAGAGGCTTCATGCAGGAGTGCCACAGGGATCCGTCCTAGGTTCCTTATTGTTTTTAGTCTATATTAATGATATAGTACATGATATCGCTTCTGTAATTAAGCTATTCGCCGATGATACTAGTTTAGCACTTTCTCTGTCTAACCCTGTAATCCGCGCTGATATCTTAAACTCTGACCTGGAAAAGATTTCTGAATGGGCAAAGCGCTGGAAGGTTAAATTCAATGAGAACAAGACAGAACTGGTAAATATTATTCGAGATCGCGAACAAATTTATCCACTGACATTCGATAACACGCCTTTGCAGCCAGTTAATGCACACAATCATCTTGGTCTGATTATTCAAAATAACTGTAAATAAGACGAAGATATCAGATGTACAGTAAAGAAGGTTAACATGTTGATTAGTTGCCTACGAAACTACAAATATAAGATATCGAGAAAAGCAGTAGAAACCATGTTTACATCATTTGTCTTGCCGCACTTTGACTACGCTGATGTTGTCTGGGACAACTGCAGTGAAACACAAGCAAACATGCTAGAAAATATTCATTTAGAAGCAATTCGCATCATTATAGGAGGTGTCAAAGGCACAAGTCTCAAAAAGTTGTATGAAGAATCCGGATTCTGCTCTTTAAAAGAAAGGAGAAGAAGACACAAACTAATAAAGTTTTATAAAATGGTCAACGGTTTGTGTCCAGAACACTTATGTAGCCTAGTACCAGATCTGGTATCAACAAGAAATCCCTATTCACGGCGAAGACCTCTCGACAGACATGTGCCTCTATGTAAAACTGAAGTATACAAAAATTCATTTATTCCAACCGCAACTAAAATGTGGAACGACCTCCCTGACAACATAAAATCCACAAAATCGCTTGGAGAATTTTTAAACGTTTTATTTCACGGGACGACTCAGTTGTTCCCTATTATTTCTGTTATGGAAAGAGAAATGAACAGATTCAAAATTGCAGACTCCGCCTAGGAATGAGTGATCTAAATCGAGACCTTGTTAACCGTTATGTTAAAGCAGATCCAGTTTTTCAATGTGGCACCGGTTCAGAAACAGCCGAAACACTTTCTATTATATTGTCCAAAATACACTAACATCAGAAAAGACACGATTTTCACCCTTGCACCCAGTCTACTCGAAGTTGGCATTTTTCTTCGTGGCAAGCAGTCCCTCCGACGTGAGGATAACGAAGCTATATTCAAAGCTGTTCATCGTTTTATCAAACAATCAAAACGTTTTTCAAAAACATGTTGTAAAACTTCGCATGCGGTAATGATACATGTGTTATGAAAATGAAATCTTTAGAGCAGAATAATATCTCTCTCTCTCTCTCTCTCTCTCTCTCTCTCTCTCTCTCTCTCTCTAAAACGCTTCATAAAAACGTTAATGATGTGTGAGTGGTTGACTATCATGAATTTTATAGTCTTTAGTGTTTACTTTGCTTATACTATCTTTTCTTATTTTCCCTCAATTTTGTACATGTTTGCATTTATGTGTATGTGTAAAGTATGTTTATGTACATGTATAGATTTACATTTTTGTGTACGTGTGGGTATTTTTTTGTTTTTTTTTTTTTGGGGGGGGTTGTGGTATATTTTTTTTTGCGTCTTTTGTTTAGCATAGTAACTTAAAAAGTATCCTGTCGATTTCCTTGTTTACGTGTGTAATTATAAACATTTGAACACACTATAAGCATTAGCTTGTTGATGTTCAAATTTCCACATTTTTGTAAAGCTACGTGATTGTAAAGTGTAAAAAAGATGTGGTTTTTAAACCAGACCAAACCACTCTTCACTGACGTCCTCTTGAAAAAACTGTCGCATAGCGCCCTATGTTTGCCACTATCACTATGACGTTAAAAGCAAAAAACACATTGTCTGAGCAACATTCTCCTGTGACATGCTGCACACAATTTTTGTTTGTTTCTGTTTCATCATCTCGTGCCGTTGGTTCACAGATCTGGTGTCCTGGTTTCGTGAATTCACATTGTCGCCCCCGTTCCGCTCCAGTCTGCCTGTCTGGTGTAGACTGATAGGGAACACTTTCAGAAGTTCGTTGGATTCATTTCTTTCACCTTGCATCATTGCTGGAAGTTCCACACCCATCTTCTGCCCACTATCCAGAGTTCGGTTGCTGTTAGGTACGTCATTCCACACCCCATCTTCTACCACCATCCAGAGTTCGGTTGCTGTTAGGTACGTCATTCCACACCCATCTTCTACCCACCATCCAGAGTTTGGTTGCTGTTAGGTACGTCCCTAAAATTCCTGACAGATGGACCACATTCTTGCTGTTTCTTTCCTGATTCTCAGCGTCACACAGACTTTGCTGAAATCAGATCTGTGAGTGTCATCAGAACTGAGAGCACCCCTCAACTGTAGAGCTGTCTGACAGTGTGTCAGTGTCTCCTGAGCCAATGGGTTTCCAAAGTCTCCATGTTGACAAACATCTTTCTCTCAGGATGTTGCTACAACTGGAACAAATCATGTCTGTTCTGGACTTTGTGCTCACGTGGTTACACTCCTCTGGAACTGGAAATCCGAAACAATCCTATGCATCTTAAAAATAGGTCCCCATTTCAAGGGAACTAAGTCTCGCCCTTTTCAGTGCCTGCTAAACTTGTCTGATGGGTTTGTCTGATGTTGGGTAATCGTTAAACCAAGATGATGACAAGGTATTGGTTTCCATCGTTACAAGTTCCATTAACAGTCTGTCACACTGAAAACTGAGAACATTAAATTTGCTCAACTGAAGGAAAATGTGTTGAAAGGTTTGGTAGTCACAAACAGATCTGTATTATTCATACGGTTCCCAAAGACGCTCTTGTTTCTAGTTCGTTCAAAAAGAAGCTTCAAGTTCACCGTGAGATCGCCAATCCAAATAAGCAGCCCCTGTCTGGCTCTGAGGGAAGCTCGTGCACTGACAGAACTGACTCAGACACACACGCTGGTTTCTATTGACTATGTGGATTGTTTGGGGGGCTGGGTTTTGTTGTGTGGCGGGGGGTGGGGGGGGGTGAAGGGGTGGTGAATTGGCGGGGGGGGGGGGGGGGGGGGGGGGGAATCTAGTGGGATAGGGGAAGGAGAGCAAGCGGGTCCTTTCTGTATCAAAGCACTGGCTTTTCACAGCGACAGACTGACGTCACGCATTTATTCGGCAATGGTGCAGGATGTTTACAATGCTGCAATTATCATTATACACGGTCGGTGGTTTCCTTTGATGTGATCTGGCGTTTGTTAAGTGTCAGTCAGTAATGGTCCCCAGTGACAGAGGTCCTCAGTGACCAATGCTGATCTGCTTCTGCTGTCACTGTTGACATCTAGCCAGGTAAATAGACCGCAATAAATGATTATGATGACAGACGGACAGACAGACAGACAGTGAGAGACTGACAGACAGATAGAGAGAGAGAGAGAAGTGGGGCAATCCGGATGAAGGATAGACAGGGGAGAGAGAAGTCAGAAAGGCATGATGGAGGGGGGGGCGGGGGGGTAGATGGCGCAGGTGAATATGCATGGCGAAGGGAATGAAGACAAACCAGAAAAAACAGAAAAGCAGGAATGTGTATAATTCTTAGGAAATGGGACTTCAAATAATTCCCTTCCATGGGTTTATTAACAGCTCATCTGTGCAGCTTACTGAATCATGTCTTTTTATTTAACTGAAATAACACCTTTTCAAGTTTATTATGCTGTTAATAAGCCTTTGGAATGTGTGTAACCCCTGTATTTAGTTTGCAATAAGTGTGTCTATTCTGTGTTCAAATTTCACACAAGCGGGGATAAACCAAATAACCAGCCAGTATATCTCTGAGTTAGACTTTTGTACTGGCAGCACACACACACACACACACACACACACACACACACACACACACACACACACGACTGCAGGTGAAAGGAACCACCATGTCACTGAGTCTCATATATACCAGAACATGATGTGAAAAAACGTTACAAATACAATGACTGTCCGTTGGGCGTGTGTTACGTCCAAAAAACTAAATCCTTGACTTTCTGCTTTTTGCAGAACGCCACGTTGATGTCTGTAAACAGCTTAGAGACACATAGTTTGAAACTCTGGTCGGCATACACGTGTTCAAACAAGACTCAGCATATTGCAAAAAAGGAGGTAGTGTGATCTGCAACATACACATATCCCATCATCATGAGATCCTGTTCAGAGGACAGGGAAATACAGGGTACTGCAGTATCCTGAGGCGGTTAGTACTTTCCATTAAAATCTAATGTCTCGAAATTTACAGTGTCTGCCGTCTTCTTCGTTAAAGATGCTCTGGTTTTTCTGTGTATGTCTTTCTTACCCAAAAACCTACACAATTTGCTAAGACCAAATATTCAGAAGTGTTGTAGAGAGTATCCTACCACAATTCAGCTGGAGTGAGCTCACAATGAACATGCTTTACAGAATTAGACAGTCTTCTTACTGTATTTGAAAGAGTTTAAGAATAATTTGTGTTTGAATCTTATTTTTTTAATCAGAAATAAGAAGTCAGAACGATGATGCATTTACAGAAAGCTTGTACACTGAAACTGAACTTTTCCTTAGGTCGTTTTCTCACTTACATATTCGAAAATATCCTTGTAACTGTACTTATGATATGATGTCTAGCTCTGTTTTTTACCTGATGGATGACTTGTTATTAAGCGTTGAATTATCTGTTTACTGCACGTTTTCAAAATAACAAAGAGAAATCACACAGCTGGAGAATGTTCAGAATTCAGATCACAAAAAAGACAGGCTGACGACAATTGTTTCCCCAGTGCAACAATCTGAAAGCAAATGAAATTCACCGAGTTTGCACTACATCATACAAACCGCAGCAATATTTGTCCAGCTTTGATTTGAAAACAAGATATATATAAACGTGTGTGTGTGTGTGTGTGTGTGTGTGTGTGTGTGTGTGTGTGTGTTCCAGCCTGTTTGTATTGCTCCGTTTAGTTTGGGTAAAGGACTGTTTATCATATTCTACACTCATCAATTATCAATTATCTCCCCTCCCACTCTCTTTCTCTCTCTGTCTCTCTCTCTGTCTCTGTCTCTGTCTCTCTCTCTCTCTCTCTCTCTCTCTCTCTCTCTCTCTCTCTCTCTCTCTCTCTCTCTCTCTCTGAAACCCCTGCTTTTTCAGTTCCATCAATTGATTTGCAGTCTCATTAATTTCTGACACCCAAGTGGAACTGTCATTTACATCGCTGTTATCAACACTCCGTTTTTCTATGACTCTCGTCCCTGTTAACTCTCTCTCTCGACACCATCCCTCTTTTTTTGTCAGAAAACTGGAAAGCATCCAGTCTGTGGTCAGCTGATATTCATTCCCCCCTCGTGTTCTCCTGTTAATTTGCAAAATGTCCGTGCTGTTGGCTCTGAGCAAACACAATGCCCGTGAGACAAAGCACTACGTATTTTCTGTCGGGGACTGGAGTGAAGGTCAAAATATAGCAGAGAAGGCGGTGCTCGTTCTCAGTTGATGAACAGTTCATCACGTGATGTCTTACTGATTTGGAGCTGGATATTTTGCACTGAGAGAGACAGAGAGAGAGAGAGAGAGAGGTAAACAATGATGCCACAATAGATGGCAGACTCTCTCTCTCTCTCTACTCTCTCTCTCTCTCTCTCTCTCTCTCTATCTATCTATCTATCTATCTATCTATCTATCTCTGTGTGTGTGTGTGTGTGTGTGTGTGTGTGTGTGTGTGTGTGTCCTTCTCTGTGTGTGCATATATATATATATATATATATACAGAGAGAGAGAGAGAGAGAGAGAGAGAGAGAGAGAGAAGAGATGATGGTTGTAAAAACCAACGACACTTTAAAAACAGTGCTCCTGATGATTGCACGAGCATGCAAGAAACAACGTTGCAGATTTTTAAGCCTACTTTTAAACCTACCTCTTAACAAATATATATATATATATATTGTTAAAAATGTTATTAAAATGAAGTATTAAAACCAACAAGCTTGTTTCCAGCCTTGCTCTCATCAGGATATCCTGATGAGAGCAAGGCTCGAAACAAGCTTGTTGGTTTTAATACTTCATTTTTAATAACATTTTTAAACAGATGGTGCTCCCTAGACGGTTGAGCTTTTTTTAAAGATTTTAAAGGACATTTTTAAATTGTTCGTGATATATATATATATATATATATATATACTCTGCCATCCGAGTGGAATTGTCATCCAGATTACTCATACCAACACTCACCCACCCCATGACTTTCATCCCAGGTAACCCCTCTCTCTG
>JADBJO010000339.1:742500-765000 GCA_016801955.1 Conus betulinus | reverse complement strand
TCCACACTCATGGTGCTCATCCACACAACAGGTTTGACGGAAAGAATCTTGAAAGAAGCAACAGAAAAGTGGTCCATGATCTAGAATCCAAGGACGTCAACATCGATGAGAATGCTGAACAGAGGATGAGCAGAGAGTTTCTGACCGTGACACATTCATCAAACCCAGAAACTGTACGGGTGACGTGAAAGATACCTTTGAATCTAAAACACTAAGAACATAGAATGAAGGCAAAAATGTGTGTGCAGCATGGAAAGGTGTTTAGACGATGTGTTCTTGCCTTCAATGTGACAACGGTAGTGGCCAATGCTGTGCGATATGCAACAGCGTTTTTTCAAGCTGACCACGGTGGACACTGGTCTGATCTCCTCTGTTTCTGACATGATTGTCTGTGTTTGTCGACGTGGCTTACTACCATGCACTGTCCCAGAACTGTGACCGTGACGTCTGTGGACATCTCTCCTATGCTCTCAGCCGTTTTTGGACTATAACCGAAATTGACGTGCTTTCCTCCTGAGCTTTGAAGCGTGACTGCAGACAAGTGGAACTACCAAGCTGCCGTGTCATGTCCAATATCATGGTGTGAAATACACAGACAATGTGCCTCTTTACCCGTTCTGTGTCCAAGCTGCCGTTTGACGTGCAATATCATGGTGTGAAATACAACGACAATGTGCATTTTTGCCTGCTCTAGTACAAAGAAACTGGTGGAGAGCGTGGCAGCAGAGAGTCCTCAGAAGAGAAGCCCCCTTCAAGCAAGTGTTTCGGCCCTTATCTCCTGACACTGTAGAGGGGTTGGGCCACACCCGGTTCATGACTCCAGATGTCCCTCTTCTGCCCCTTTTTTCCCCATCTTGGGACGAGCCATGGCTGGGATTCGAACCCATTACCCTCTGGACATGCTCATTTTCCAACTAATGACTTGCGCTCTAACCACTGAGCCACTGGGACACCTGATATTTATAGGAAAGTTAAACCTTTATGAAGTTCACACTTTTGTTCCTCCTTGACCAGATCCAGCTTGAACACCTCTCTGCCACTTCTGCCATTGCTTTCAGGGTTCTGGTTTTTTCCCTCCCTGCAACTGAGAGCTGTTTCATGAGGCTGTATGCAGACGTTCCTACAACCCCCTAGCTCCAATATCTGCAGTGAGGACTTTGACCTGATAGCCTTCTCTCCTCAGGCTGTTTGCCAGATCAGCATACTTTTCAGTCTTGTAGATTTGAGCTGCCTCCATTCTGTTCTCATATGGCACCGTGAGCTCGATCATGATCAGCTGCTTGGTTGACTGAAAGTGGATTACTAAGTCTGGTCTCATGCCACTCTTGCTGATGATCTCTGGGTGACTCTTCCATTCTGGGAGGTCTGCAGTGCACTCCCAGTCATCTGCCCCGTCCAGCAAACTCTGCCTGCATGTTCCAAGTGGCGCTGTTGTTCTTGGCCATGATTTGCTGCCTCCTGCCATGAAGAATGTTGCGGGTGCTTTTGGAGTCCTGATTTTCCCTTTTGTGGTGTTTGGTACTAGCCCAGACTGCTTGTACAATCTCTTTGAGCACTTGGTTGTGCCTCCATGTGTGTACCTTCCTTGAGCCAGGGCTACTTTACATGAGCTTAGGACATGCTCCACTGTTTGTTTTTCATGGCAGAGGGGGCATGAAGGATCGTCTGTTTTTTCCCCCCACTTCACCAGGTTTGCATTTGAGGGCAGAAGGTCAGATGCAAATCTGAGAATGAAACTGATCCTGAGAGGGGCCATGTGCCAAATGTCATTCCAAGTGAGACTTCTTTGGAGTGCATTCTCCCACGTTGTCCATTGCCCTTGCTGGCTCTGCTGGACTGCTTTTTGGAGTCTTTTTTTGGTCTTCTTCTTTTCTCATCTCCTGAATCATCATGTCTCTTTTGGCTTTTCCTTTGCCTTTGACCATCATTTAGTTTTGGTCACCCCCAGTCCTTGTCTGTTGGTCTGTGTGTGTCCTGTTATTTCTCTGATCTTGAGACTTTTCTTTTGCAGAATCCATCGCCTCTTGAACTTTCCATTTTCTGCCTGTCTTCAGCTGGGGCTTGATTGCTTCTACCACCTTGTCTCCTGAGTCCTCCAGCATGCTTTTGAAGTCTGATCTTCCCTGCTTTGTATTCCTCCAGGATGGATTTCAGTGGTAGTTTTCAGCTTTGCTTGGCGACAGTACAGCGCTATGTCAGTCAGACAGTGTGAGGGACACCCAGCCATTTCCTTTGTGAATTTGTTGATTTTGGATTCCATTGCCTCCACTATGCTGGTGCAGATGTCGTATATCATCAGAGGCCATAGGAGCTTTGGTATCAGCATGAACTGCAGACACCAGACCTTGTATCTGCCAGGGAGCCCACACTGGTCAATGGTCTCCAAGCCTTCTTCCGACATCTGTTTGGTTTCTTTTGCTCTTTGTGTGTTCTTTCAGCGTATCATCATACCATCTTTCAAGGCTCTTGACTGGCTCTTCTGTGACTGTTGGAATGGCCTGGTTGGCAACACTGAAGACCACAGATTCGGCCACTTTTCCTTTCCTCAGTGAGAGACTCCGTGATTTCTTTGGTTTGAACTTCATTCTTGGATGAGGCAACTATGTCGTCCAGCCTCTCCAGCACATGATGTGTCTCGTCTTCTCTGGATGAAATCACTGTAGTGTCATCCATAAAGGCCTTGAGAGGGGGCATCTTGTATCCATCGCCAAGGTCTGTTTGTCTTGCGTTGCTTGTTGCTGTTTTCAAGATGACTTCCATTGCCAACACAAACAGTACTGGGGAAATTGCACAGCCCATTGCAATGCCCACTTCCAAGTTGATCCAACCTGTTGTGTACTCCTTGGTAAAGAACCGCATTGAGAAGCCATTGAAGTACTTCTTGAGCATGTCGCAGATGTTTTTGGCACACGGTACATCTCAAGAGCAACTGTATCATCTCATGGGGTACAGATCCATATGCGTTTGCCAGATCAAGCCACACTACGTCCAGGTCTCTCTTTTCTGCTTTTGCTCTTTGGATTGTGTCCCAGATCATTGTGGCGTGTTCTGCACAGCCAGCCACGCCTGGGATGCCACCTTTCTGGACTGACACATCCAAGTACATGTTTTCCATGAGGTACTTGGTCAGCTTTGCTGCCATGACTGAGAAGAAGATTTTCCCTTCGACGTTCAGTAGTGATATCGACCTGAACTGGCTGATGTCAATTGAGTTTTTGCTCTTTGGGAGTACACACCATCTGCCGTCATCCACTGGGCCGCTGATCTTCTGGTTTCTCCAAGCTGATCGCAGCAGCCTGTGGAGCCACTCCAGCACCTTGGAACATTTCTTGAACAGCTGGCAAGGTATTCCGTTTGGCCCTGGTGATGATTTGGCTCTGGCTTTGTCGACCACTTTCTTGATTTCCGCCAACGTTGGAGGCTTGTCATTGAACAGTTCCTCAGGGTTGGTTGGCCACACCAGATCTTGAATGTCGAGTGGTGCTTTGCTCTGTGAGTCAGAGTATGTTTTCCTCAGATGCTGCTCAAGAACTCCTTTGTCCACACTTAGGATCCCAGATTTTGACTGCTCAAACAGTGTTCTTGCAAACTGGAAGGGGGGTCTGTGAAAACGCGCTCTTGTGTCTTCTTTTTGCTCTTCCTCTTCCTTGCAGATTCCGCTTTGCTGAGTGCCCTGTGTTTTGCTTTCAGGTCTTTCCAGAGTTTTTCCAAGCCTTGTTTTTCAGCTGGCAGTGCGGTCTTCATTTGCTTCTTGAGGTTTTTCTTTTGGACCCTGATCTTGTCCATCTCTTCTTGGCGTCTGGATTTCTTTGGAGGTGTTTTCTCTTTGGGTAGTTTTGCTCCACAGGCTTCTCTACATGTGGCATACACAATGTCCCCATATGTGGCTAGTTTGTGTTCCAGAGTGCTTTTCCCTATCAGTGCATCGAGTCTTTGGACGATTTTTGCCATCCAGTTTCTCCCAATCTTTAGTCTCGTTTGCTCGTGGCAGGTTGAGTTCAGGCGCCTGGCATCGAGGGCCTGTGCAAATTCCCCATCTGAAACCAACAGCGTAGATGTCCTTGGCACTGTGGTTTAAATCCTGGCCTTGGTCTTCCGACGTCTTATCTGCTGATGCAGTGCGCTGCTGCTCATTCAGATGAGTCTTCACACATCCCATCTTTGTTCTGTGGATTTTCATGCCAGGGGTGGTAGCGAAATGCTTTCCAGACACATGGATATTCCATTTGGTCCATGTTCATAGTCCGTTCATAGTCGTAATTGGTTGAGCACCGATGGATTCATCATTCTCTCCCCCTTTCCGTGAATCCTGGGAGCATCTTTTCCTTTTGTACTTAGTAGCCACATGTTGGAAGGCAAAGTGGGGAGCCATCCCACAGAGCCCTTCGTTCTGGTCTTTCCCAGTGTCCTCCGGTCTTTCCCGGACGTCCTCCGGCCTATTCCCGGAAGTCAATGGTACCCATGCATCAGTAGAAAGAAACTGGTGGAGAGCGTGGCAGCAGAGAGTCCTCAGAAGAGAAGCCCCCTTCAAGCAAGTGTTTCGGCCTTATCTCCTGACACTCTAGGGGGGTTGGGCCACGCCCGGTTCATGACTCCAGATGTCCCTCTGCTGCCCCCTTTTTTCCCATCTTGGGACCAGCTATATCCAAGCGCTAAAATGCTGACTTTTCATCACTTCTATCACTCTAAGTGAGAGAGACAGATCCAGCAGACTTCAATATTTCTGAACCAGCTGATCTGTATTCAGACTATGGCTTTTCAGCATTAAATGCAACAATTACAGAATGCAAAATCTTAAAGGCTGTAAAGCTGTCTTAAAAAACCCAAAGCCACAGGAACTGATCCAAAACAAAAGCAGTATATTAGAAACAGTGTTCCTATACTTTCGATATGTGTACATTATTCAGCTGAGTTTTTTTCTGATAAAGATTTTGTTCCCGAGGAATGGCCCTTGTATAGAGATGTAGACTGTAATAATTACAGAGGAATAAACGTCAAGTTGTGCTGGAAAATTATTCACAAGTATTACCAACAGTACATTAATTGAGTTTAGAGTAAAATAAAAAAATAAAAAAAAAAACTTTCAGATGATCAAGCAGGTTTCAGGAAGTATCATTCATTCTTAGATCATGCGTTTCCATTGAAATCATTGGTTAATATACGTCGCTCAGACAGTTTGTCCTGTGCATTTGTTGATTTAAAACGTACTTTTTATACTGTTTAAAGAAAAATGTTGAGGTGGGGGGGGGGGGGGGTGGGGGGTTAAACTATTGTAACGTGGTATTCCAGGCTAAGTTCGCTGTCATGTCATTGTGAATATGATTGACAGGCTTGCTGTGTCCACGGCAACAGTTCAGTTACAAATAACAGGTCAGATGACCGGTGAAAGAAGAGATGATTGCGACAGAGATTGTCAACACACAGAAATACACCACAATGCACTGGGTGGACCCATCTCATTGACTGACCCGTCCTGCGTCTAATGATCTCTCTCTCTCTCTCTCTTTCTCTCTCTCTCTCTCTCTCTCTCTCTCTCTCTGGCTATGGTTTGACTTCCCTTCCAATCCACTGGCTCGCTTGCAATCAAGCGTTATTGCCGGAGCGAAACAACCATTGGTAATTCACGACCTGCCCCACTTGGGGACCATTACTGTTTATCAGGTAACACATCAAAGTAAACCATCCAAAGCAAACACTGAAAGCGTCTCATTGTGATTGCATCATAGACAGTAACGTGCAATCTATTCCAGACTTGATTGGTGCTACCACTGTGTTGAATGCCAGTGCCTTTACAAAAAGAAATTCCCCCAAAAGCTGATATATAAGCCAGTGCCTCTGTGTGTTCTGCCAGTGTGAGAGTCTGTCTCTGATGAAATGCGGGTTGGTCATGTGATGCGGCCATCTTTGTTAACTTGAAGCTAATTTCTAACCAGAAAAGACATAAATGTTGAAAAACATTGTAGCACTAACGTGAAAATATTATAACTGTTCTAGAAAAGGAGAACTTTCACGAGAACTCATTTCAGTCAATCGCAATAACATCTGCTGTCTGCAATGTGAAACTGGTATAGAAGTCTGTGACAATGGAAACGAACTCTTTCTCATTGTCTGGGTTTGATGATTATCAACATGAGGCAAGCCTACAAAAAGAGCCAACCCATAGTGTGGGGAAAGGCTTAGTTCCCTTGATTTGGGGACCAATCTTAAGATGCATGGGATTGTTTGGATTTTCCAGTGCCAGTAGAGTGTAAACATGTGAGCATAAAGTCCAGAACTGACAAGATTAGTCCCAGATGTATCAATGTCCAGGCGCAGGACGTTTGTCACCATGCGGACATTGGGAAGACGTCGTTTCAGGAGTCCCTGACATTGTCAGACGACTCTACAGTGAAGGGGCGTGCTGTAAATTCTGATGACCCTCATGGATCCCTTCACAACACCATGCTTGGCAGCAAGAATCCAGAAACAAATAACAGACACGTCGTCCATTGTCCGGACTTCAAACACCTCTCAAACAATGAGAAAGTTCTGGAAAATCAACAGAAGACAAGCAGGAAGATACCAACAATGATGCAGGACAAAAGAAATGGATCCAAAAAACGGTGTAACGTTTTCAAAAGAAGGAAAGAACAGAATGAACGGACAAAATTGCCCAGTCTGTCACAGGAAAAAGCTGTTCAGGCGATGTATTTTTGCTTTCAATCTCACAATGATGGTGGCCAACACATTACGGTACGGGACGGTTTTCTTCAACTTGACCCTCTGTGAACCGTGGGCTCATTCTCCTCAGTCAATAACATGATTTTCTATCTGTGGAGTCTGTTTTGTCTGCGTGGCTTCCTATCATGCACTGTCCAAACATCTTCCCCGCCTGCTTCAGCTCTGCAGCTCTATGACGACAACTACTCTGTGAGAGTCACCTGTCGTGCACTGCACAAGAAATTAATGCTTTTTATCATTTTCTATTTCTTTTCCCAAATAATAATGGGGGTGTAGTTATTTTTGTGGGAATCCATACTTTCCTACCATCCTTTAAAACTCTTCTGGTGCCTTTTCATGACAGTGAGGGGGCCTCCTTTGTATGCGATAACGATTGTCGTGGCTGTGGTTTTTCTTCAAACGTTGGTTCATACTTGGGCTATCGATTATGTTTTTCACAGGTAGTGTGCTGTTGATCAAAGAATACCAGCATGTCCCCAAGCAGCTTGGCATTGCTGTTCAGTTCACGTGCAGACTCTCTGCTAATGATACACGTCACCTGTTGAACAGCAGACGCCAAGGATGTGTACCGTTCATGTCTGACAAAGATGCAAGAAGGCTGCCCGTTCCTCTAAAACAGAAGAATGTGTAAATTGTTCAGATAACATGTTTCGAAAATGACCAGTCACGCCTTAAACTACGTGATTTAGCAGCCAACACCAAGAACGCCAGAAAAGGTTCGAAGAAACGAGCGTTCACAGACGATCTTCTTCATCTGATGGACATCGAGGAAGCCCTCCGGAAAGATCAAGCCAAGGAACCTCCGACACTGAGGCATGAAGTTCATGAACTCAGATACGTTCGCCAGGACTCTACCAGACTCATCACCCCAACAAGACTCACCACACCCCTGCTGCAAGGAAACCCAGGACGCTTCCAGCTCCTAGAAGAATCTTTGTATCCTTATCAAGCACGCTGCAACATGATGGAGAGGGGACAGGAGGAGAGTGGAGAGTGGTGAAAGGAGAGAGGAGAGTGAGGAGTGTGACCAGCAAGACGTTGAAGACGTGTTTGAGCACCTGTGTGGACGGCATCAGGTGCTGTCTGACATTCTGCACCATTTTCAGGGATGTGTGAGTCACCTCGTCGCTGTTGCCTTTATCGGGTGAGTCTTGTCTTTTGTCTACAGGTCTTATATCTCTTCTCTCCTCGTTTCTTCTATCCTGGTCATTGTTATTATTATTATTGTTGTTGTTGTTGTTGATGTGTTGTTTTGCTGTGTTGTGTGTTACATGATTATTATCACCATCATCATCATCATCATCATTGTCCGTCGTCGTCGTCGTTGTCGTCGCCGTCGCCGTCGTCATTATCATCATTATCATCATCATCATTATCACTGTCATTCTAAAACATTATTTTCCTCTTTAAAATCATAGGAAAGTATATACCCACACATATACTACCCACGTCCTTATGTCCACAGGTGTTTGAGTATACATGTAGATATAGAAGCAAGCAGATGTGACATAAATAGTCTAATGCATGCAACATGCATATGCCCATGAATACATTCGCCCACACAAACACACAATGCAACACAATAATAATATATATATACAATGAAACAATACATTCCAAGGATAATTACGCGGCACCACACCCCCCCTATTTCTATAAAAAACAATCTGAGACTAAGAGCAAGCGTTTGTTTAAATTATATATATATATATCTATATATAACGCANGAAGGAGAGATGAGAGTGAGGAGTTTGACCATCAAGACGTTTTAGACGTGTTTTTGAGCACCTGTTTGCCGGCATCAGTGCTTTCTGACATTCTGCACCATTTTCAGGGATGTTTGAGTCACCTCGTCGCTGTTGCCTTTATATCGGGTGGAGTCTTGTCCCTTTTGTCTACAGGTCTTATATCTCTTGATGTTGTTTTGCTGTTGTTTGTTATCATGATTATTATCACCATCATCATCATCATCATCATGTCGTCGTCGTCGTCGTCGTTGTCGGTCGACGTCGCCGTCGTCATTATCATCATTATCATCATCATCATTATCACTGTCATTCTAAAACAATTATTTTTCCTCTTTAAAATCATAGGAAAGTATACCCACACATATACTACCCACGTCCTTATGTCCACAGGTGTTTGAGTACATGTAGATATAGAAGCAAGCAGATGTGTACATAAATATTCTATGCATGCACATGCATATGCCCATGAATACATTCGCACACACAAACACACAATGCACACAATATATATATATATACAATGAAACAATAAATTCCAAGGATAAGTACCGAGCACCACACCCCCCCTATTTTCTACAATCTGAGACATAAGAGCAAGCTTTGTTTATAATTATATATATATATATATATATATAACGCATCCGTGCGCGCGCGCGCGCGCACACACACACACACACACACACACACACACACACACACATACACACACACACACACACACACAGTCACGCACGCATGCACCCACGCACGCACACACACACACCCACACACACACACCACACACACACACACGACTAAGTGCAGCACAGACTATGCTTGCTTGGCATTCAAGATATGAGCAGTACGTTGGGTTAATGTGTTGCTGAGGCATCTGCTCTGTCTCCTATAGGACCATCTTTCACCGCTCGTTTCATTTTGTCACTTGCTTATTGTTCACCTGAAACCCCATGCACTCCGGGTCCATGACTTAGCAGATGTGGTGAAACGTATATGGACTAGTCACACACACTGACGTTTCTTTAATGAAATTGAAACTGAAAATTCCTCTCTGTCTGGGGTTTTATTTCTATCTTCAACTTCTTCTGTTTCTGCAACATCATCATCACCATCATCACCATCATCATCTTCATCATCGTCTTCTTCTTCTTCTTCTTCTTTCTTCTTCTTCTCCTCCTCCTCCTCCTCCTCCCTCCTCCTCCTCCTCCTTCTTTCTTCTTCTTCTTCTCTTCTATCTTCATCAAATCATGAAATTAACGTTCCCTCCACTCCTCCTCCTCCTCCTCCTCCTCCTTGTTTTTCTTCTCTTTCTGCTTCTTTTTTATCTTCTTTTCCCCCTCCTCCTGCTCTGCTTATCCATAATTCTATTTTTTACTATTTTTATTCTGCTTTCTTTTTTCCTCTTTTCCCCTTCATTTCTTTTACGTGCCGTTTTGTTCAAAGACAAATAACAAGAAGAAGAGCAATAGAACAATAGACAAGCATGCAAAGAAACAAATAATTCCTGGATGTTTCAGTGGTATTCCAGTGTTCTGCATCATGATCTATGGCCTAGGAGTGCCTCCATTCTACCAGATGAAGCCGCCATGTTGGGATCTATTCTTGTGCAAACTGCAATGGCCATTGTCCTGACTACAGTTCTGGGAATTCTGGTCCATGATCAGGTGCGTTCACAGAGCGTGCGCGCGCGTGCATGTGTGTGTGTGTGTGTGTCTGTCTGTCTGTCTGTCTGTCTGTCGTTATGTGTATATGTGTGTGCACGATGTCGTGTGTACGCGGTGTTTGCAATAGCAGCAATGTACAAGAACCATCCATGCCAGGTGACCAGAAGGCTACCCATCAGAGCAGACCCTGTCGTGCCACAGAGTTACTGAATAATTTCAATGCTCAGTTTTACAGTTTTGTCTTTTAGATTTTTAATCAGTGGTTCAGTCCACAGAACAGACCAGAAATACATTGATGTTGAAATCAAATGTGATTATTCCTATGATCAAAATCAACGTACTAAAATGATGATAGCTCCTTATGGCGCGCTTGCTCTAAGACTTTGACATTACGGGTCTGCATGTGGCTGTGGGAATGAGAATGATCAGCATGGAAGTGAGGCCACTTGAAGATAGGAGAACAGAAGAAAAAAACGATCTTAGAATTTTATGCTGTATGCTCAGCAACAAACACACGCACACACACACACACACACACACACACACACACACACACACACACACACACACACACACACATGCCATATACATTTTCATTCCATCTGCAATCATCAAAACCAAAGTGCACTCATTTCAGCCCAACACATCACCTCATTGCATCTCTCTCTCTCTCTCTCTCTCTCTCTCTCTCTCTCTCTCTCTCTCTCTCTCTCTCTCTCTCTCTCTCTCTCTCTCTCTCTCTCCACAAAATATCCAGCAACAAACAGATACAATTTCCGATCACCTGTCAGTGACATTTCACGCTTTGAATCTTTTATCAACCGAGGACAAACATGACTGCTCATCAGTTTTAACCTGCACTCCAGTCACTGATGGAAAAACGGTATTGTGTGGCCCCTTGGGATATAATCTGTACTCAGAACCAGTGGCCTCCAATTTTACAAATAACAAAAAACCCTGGGGCTGTGGTTATTATTAAACACGGATGCGGATTTGTCAAGCTTTCCATGATTGGACACACACTTACCTGATAACAGCTCGTCTGAGTAATAGTAAATGACTGGACAGGGGTGATCGGGAATGGAGAGACGGGGGCTGGGGGTCGGAAGGTGGGGGGTGGGAGAGGTGGGTGTTAAGAGGCATGGGAAGGGCAGTTTGATGGAGTGAAGACAGCAGGTGGGTAGAGAGCTGTTGCACTGCTGGTGTCAGAACTAAAGCATCACAAGACACAGGCCGTGAATGTTTAGGGGAGAGATGGTGCAGCTGATGGGACTGGTCACACTCCTGGGGTTGCCACGGAAAATGAGGCAGAAAATCAATGGACCAAAAGATAATAGTGACTGGAGAGAGAGAGAGAGAGAGAGAGAGAGAGAGAGGGAGGGAGGGAGGGAGGAGAGGCAGAGGAGATGGGGGACAAAATGATGGATGCAGAATGTAAACAGTCCCTTTCCCTGATATAAATGGAGCAACACAGGCAGGCCGCAGCATCTGGCTTTTGAACAGAGCAGGTGATACATTGCTGGATGAATCCAGTTGCTGCGCATGTGTTGTGGGGTGGAGCTCTCCGAATTCACCTGCTACAGGACTTTAACACTGGGGAAATCAGAATCCGTAACATCAGCTGGCGTCTTGTTTGTGATTTTACAGCCGAGATCATCAGTCTGTGGGATCTGTTTTACAGTTTGAAAAATGTGCACTGTTTCAATAAACCAATGATTCTAGTCTCCAAGTTCAATGCAGTCAACTGGTTTTAGAAATTCTTAGACGTCATACCAACATAAAATACATGAAGACATTTCAAACATTTAAATGCTATTTGATTTTTTTTTCCTGTCAGTTCAGTTTTTGCTGTTCTTGAGTGATGTGAAACATTTCCATATTGGCTTCTTATTTCTCAAAAATCAAACGATCTGACACTGAATTCTGATATTTGAGTAAAACAAAATACTATATACTAAACAATCAAAACAGCGTCTCAAAATAATTTTGTGTCATTTTGACTACATGTGTTCTTTGTGCTTCCCCTCTCTGTAAAAATTGTGATAGAACAAACTTTTACAAAATTTCGAGAAATCTGATATTGACAATTTACAGAATGTGTCATGGACAGAAAGAAAGATAAGCAAAACCAGAACGTGTATAGAAAACTGGATGACAACGACTTTGCTTTTCGTAGCAATAGATTTCTGCAGAAGTGAACTTCCTTTTATGCGGCTCTACCCCCCCCCCCCCCCCCCCCCCTCCCCTTCCCCCCTCTTGCTAGCCTCTGAATGGGATCACGTCTTCATTCACATATGTGTGTGTGTGTTGCAGATCACACTCCCTTTTCTCAAAGCATGACGAATCAGGTTTGAACCTGAGTATGTGTAAACCAGAGGGCAGACTGTGTGTCTCCTGGCCATAAAACCACCCACAGCTGGAGGGTGGTTTGTTTTCTTTTTTTGCTTGTGGGTTCTGCAGTCATGAAACACGGGCTGGTACACCCCATGGGGTCGCTACTTTAAGGCTGTTATGAGTTGCATCCTGTAGTCTGATTTACCTCTGTTCAGGAGCAGTTATGTCCCTTGATATCTTAATGGAGTGTCCTGCGCGTGCCTGTACCCATCGTCAAGACAACGCAGGCCTTCAAGGGTGGTACAGGGCTGCTCAAAAGGCAGGTGAAGGCAGTGCTTCTCTGGGTCCTCCCCAGCACCTTCGGGTGTTTCTTTTTCTTCTGCCTTGTAGAAAGCAAAACGTCACAGCCTCAGCACGTGAACATAAAACACGCCATGAAAACTGTCAGTGTGTTGGCAACGTGTTTCAGACCATATTCTGGTACATGAGACTCGGTGGCTTGGCGGTTCCATTCACCTGCAGTCATGACGCCAAGTTCAGGAGAAAAATACGCCCAGTTGTGGAATCGTCTACAGCAACTCATGCTGCAAGCCTGGAAGTTGTGTCCTTAGAGAGCAAAGACGTCACAGAAAATGCTGGAAGCAAACCAAACCAGAACCAGTCAGCACCAGGAACTCTCTTCCAGAGAGGAAGTCCACAGACACAATAGAAACTGGTTCAGTGCAGACCAGCACTGGTGTATCTTGTGAAATTATGAAAGACATCAGAAACATAGAAACTAAGACAATATTTGTGGACGTCAATGATCCACACAGACACCAAGTTTCAACGTCAGATCATGAGAATTCAGAGGAATCAAAGAAAAAAGAACTGCATCACTGTTCTAAATGTCGAATTATGCTTTTCTGGAACCGGATCTTATGTGGAGTTGTCGTTTTATTTCTGGTGATCAGTTGTGTGCGCTACTCTTCTGTCTTTTTCCTAATGAAATCTGACACAGCACATCTCACCTCTTTTATTACATTCCAGACGTTTTTTCGTTGGCATTACCTTGGTGTACATCCTGTCTGCCTATACACTGGCAAAACAGCTTCCACAGCTTCTGGAGGACCTGCAGAAGTTTGAGAACACCTATGGCATTACACAGGATCTTGAGGGTTTCTTCAGGAGAATAATAAAAAAGGTGGTGTCGGTTTTTCTTTGCTCTGCAAGTGGCGGTCAGCCTGGGGTTGTCTTGTTTGAACAGTTAGTCTTCCCTTCTCTTCGTATCCATCTTGCATCATTCCATATATTTTGCTTTGATCTACTTTGCTGCTGTGATCAATTTCATCGGCTCTTTTGTGTATTCTATGACTGGTTTCGCGGCGGGAGCAACCCAATTTCTGGTGTTAGAATTCCAGAATATGAGCACAGATTTTCACAGAGTTCTGTCACTTACAAGTACAGTCTTAGACCTATTAAACAGGGCAGACCCAAGACCTCTGGAAATCTGTTAGGCCTTTCATCTTCTCAGACGAACATGCATGACAACAATAAGACCTTCACACGACGATCTTTGGAGCAGAATTCCAAGAGAAGCAGTAAATCTTCTATCATCGAAACCCGCCATGATGGATCTGACAAAAGCCAAAAAGCCAAATGACAGAAATGATGACACGATCCAGCATCGTTGTGACAAAGTCTGATGAATCAGAAGAAGCACCATCTATCCCATACCATCATCTTCATGATCATAATCTCACGTGTTCTGCACTGCCAGCAAATTCTCCTCTAAAGATGGATCAATGTTTGTCTGACACTGGTAAAGAGATGAATCAGTCTTCGGATGGAAGCACAACTCTTCATGGAAATCAGGACGTTGCTGTACGGGAAGTCACCCAGGAGATGAACTTTGACCTCTTTCGCGCCAAACACCAGATGCTGTGTGAGCTGGTGGCTGGAACCAACCGGTGTATCCGCCATTTTGTGTCCATCGGGTTCGGCGGGAGTTTTCCTCTGATCTGCCTGATCATTTACGTGTTGTCCAGTCAATCTCTGGGCATGGGCAACGTTCTGTTCTTGTTACATAATCTTCTGTTCACCACTCTCTTCATTGATCTTGTGATTGTATTCGCCTTGATATTGAATTATGCGGTAAGTGTGGGGGGGCAGGATGGGGGGGATAGAGGGGGGTAAAGGGCAGGGGTTTTCTGGTTTGATATATGTGTGTGTGAGCTTGTGTACTTGTGTGAGTGTGTCCATCTGTGTGTGTGTGTGTGTGTGTGTGTGTGTGTGTGTGTGTGTGTGTGTGTGTGTGTGTGTGTGTGCTTGTGTACTTGTGTGAGTGAGCTTGTGTACTTGTGTGAGTGTGTCCATCTGTGTGTGTGTGTGTGTGTGTGTGTGTGTGTGTGTGTGTGTGTGTGTGCATGTGTGTGCGTGTGTGTGTGTGTGTTTCACTGGCTGTGGTGTGTGTGTGTGTGTGTGAGAGAGAGAGAGAGAGAGAGAGAGAGAGAGAGAGAGAGAGAGTATTGTGGTGTGTTTGTGAATCAGTGTGTGTTTTTGGTATGTGTGTTTTGGGTGTGTGTGTATGTGTGTGTGTATGTGTGTGTTTGAGTGTGAGTGAGTGTGTGTGTGTGTGTGTGTGTGTGTGTGTGTGTGTGTGTGTGTGTGTGTGTGTGTGTGTGTGTGTGTGTGTGTGATGATAACTTTACATGTGTGTCGTGGTGTGTTTGCGCACATGAGTGTGCATGTGTATGTGTGATTTTTGCACGCGCGCGTGCATGTGCGCACCTGCTTATCTCTTTAACCACATGCATAGGCACAATTGCATTGTTGTATTTGTGTATGGAGTGCTTGTATGTGCAGGTGCTATCGTTACGTGAATGCACGTGTAATTACTTGTATTAACGGCAAATGCCTGTAAATGGTAAAAAAAAAAAAGAAAAAAAAAAAAGAAAATCAAAAGAATGAGACTGATACTATAAATTCCTTTTAAACTTAAGCGTATTTCTGACATTGTTTATTTCTTTTTGTTTTTTTCATTCATCGATTTTATTCCAGTAACATGATCATGTCTTATGACACACATTTTCACATACATCGGATCTGAAAAGTTTCTGAAAAGGAAAGTCTAGATACAATTGTTAAAACAGGAAAGAGTTCCGACGAATACTGCATATCTAAAGAAAACTTCATGTACGCCGTGCTCTTCTCAATGTGTGAACGCTTTTCTGATTTTGTGTTCATTCCATACACTATTATTTTTTCATAACATGCCTGATACAGACAATAAAACAGGAATAAAAAGCGCTGTGGAGGAAGCGAAGTGGACATAGATAGATGGATGGTAGACGAAGGGAACGGGGAAGGAAAATAAAAAGATATTTCGGTAGAGGGAGAGGGTTTCAGAGTTCGCACAAGAAAGAAAATAGTCTTTCATTGACATTTTTTCTTATGTAAATTGAGTACAAATATGTTTATATTTCTATTTTCATTTTCGTTTATTAGCATGATGTCTTACATGTTTTATTATATATTTCAAAAGATTTGAACCTTGATGTTGCTAAATTTCACGAGAGCAGAATTTTTTTGAGGCATGGGGAAAAAAAAAGAAAATATTATTACGAGGCAGGAAATTAAAAGCAGGTGGTGGTGGTGGTGGTGGTGGTGGTGGTGGTGGTGGTGTGGTGCTGTTTCTATAATATTGATGATGAAGATGACGCTGATGATGACGACGACGACGATGATGATGATGACAACATCAACGACGACAACGACGACGATGATGATGATGATGATGATGATGATGATGATGATGATGATGATGATGACGACTACGGGCAGGAGCAGGAGGGAGTAGTTATTATTATGCTTCCAGACCCAAACAGACCAGCAGGTGAAATACGCTCCCAATTATTCCTAGATTTTACACAAACCAGCTGAAAGGATATGACGATGAAAAACAGGATGACGATGATGGTCACCATGAATGTGATGATTTCAGGCTCACGGGGCCCAAGACGTGATATTCGCTGCCGACTGGTCCCAGTTTTCAGACAGACTGCTCACCAAGGTAACCAAGTTTTGGGTTGTTCTGTGACTGGGTGCTCACCAAGGTAACCAAGCTTTGGGTTGTTCTGTCTGTGACTGGGTGCTTACCAAGGTAACCAAGCTTTGGGTTGTTCTGTGCTGGGTGCTTACCAAGGTAACCAAGCTTTGGGTTGTTCTGTGACTGGGTGCTCACCAAGGTAACCTAGCTTTGGGTTGTTCTGTGACTGGGTGCTCACCAAGGTAACCAAGCTCTGGGTTGTTCTGTGACTGGGTGCTCACCAAGGTACCAAAGCTTTGGGTTGCTCTGTGACTGGGTGCTCACCAAGGTAACCAAGCTTTGGGTTGCTCTGTGACTGGGTGCTTACCAAGGTAACCAAGCTTTGGGTTGCTCTGTGACTGGGTGCTCACCAAGGTAACCAAGCTTTGGGTTGTTCTGTGACTGGGTGCTCACCAAGGTAACCAAGCTTTGGGTTGTTCTGTGACTGGGTGCTCACCAAGGTAACCAAGCTTTGGGTTGTTCTGTGACTGGGTGCTCACAAAGGTTTAGTTCTCTTTCTGACAAGAATTGTCACTTTAAAATTTCATAGGTAATGAAGGTTTTTTCTAGTTTTCCAATGCATACTGTAAGTAAGAATGCACACAAAAGCAACAATGGTTAACTTTTTTCTGATGGAGGTGTTGCTATAAATGATCACCAACGTCAGAGAAATGGAGAATTCTGACCAATTTTTCTCACCGACAGACGATTTGGGGTCCAGTCTTCTCACTATAAAATTTTTGCGACAGATTTTATCAGCAAGAAACCCCACCTTTTTCAGACAGATTATGATGTCATTCTCTAGTAAACAAATATTGTTACGGTCAGATTAACTGGTAGCATATTCTGACACGCGTAAACTTTTGTTTAACAGCTTTAGTCACTATAAAACCCTTTCCATTGATTTTGTTATCGTGAAACTCTTTTGTGACTGATTTCGTACTATCAAACTTTGGAGGAGACACTGTCATTTTATCACAGAAACGAGTATATGGAGTCCATTTTGAGGTGAAAAGGGTGGGTGTTTTGCTTTACGTTCAGTGCCCTTGTGTTACTTCAATCCTGTTTATCTCTGTTCTCTTACAACCACCCCCAGTCATTTCCTTACACAGTCTGAGCACCACAGGGAACAATCTGCATCAGGTCCTTATGGGCAACCCACCACCAGAACAGACACTGCACTGCTTTGCTGGTCAGTCACTCTGCTGATGTTCAGTGCTGCCTGCGTCGATCCAGTATCCTCAGGAAACCATCCACTGAGTCCCCTGGTGAACATAGCGATGGTTCAGTCAAGGAGTCAGTATGTGTCAGCATCAGACTCCGGAGAGCACCACCACGTTCTTCCACTGACAGCTTCCACGACCTTGACCACAAGACAGTGATGCAAGCTCACCAAGATTAAGGACATGGACAAAAATGTTGCTGTTAGAGAATGGCATAGAATATCCAATGGTTTTAAACTTTTAGAAGTGATCTGTGAGAATGAAGATGGCAGGAGTGTACCATTCTGTTTCACAACGTGATGACAGGGCTGCACTCTAAGCTTCCTGTCATAAGATGTCACAGTGTCAACCAGGCCTGAGAGATGCAGACACCTGCCATGCTGGTCAGAATATTTAATAAAGTTCAGAGGTATGTCCCATTACACAAATGAAACACAACTTGTCAGTTCCCATATGCAGCCCATAACACACTCATGATTTCTGAGCAAGAGTTCTTATTGGACACAAACCCACAACCTCTCAGGCACCAACACTGACTTTAACCACTGCCCCACATAACTGGTCCATTCCGAGGTCCAGGTGGCAAACAGTCGCCACTCTTAGTGTCAGGAGTTCATGTCTACATCACCAAGCGGTCAACTGAAGAGCTATTTCAGAATTCAGCCGTCATGTAACTGGACTCACATCATATTTCAGAAATGGTGTGATTTGCTGGTTTGTATATAGAGACTGATGTTGATTGTCCAAGTATAAAAAAAATGCATGTTTCCAGTCGTTCAAAGTATGTCACTTAAGTGTTTGATTGTAATTCCCTATATTGCACCAAGCTTATGGAATATTTATAATTCAGGAATCGCATTGGGTACACGTCTGTTCAAACGCGTGTACATAATATGAGTAAGTGTTTATGTATGAACATGTACGTGTGCTTTGATTCGTTTGCTCATCGACTCACTGGTTTGTTTGTTTTCAGATGCAGTTGTTTGTCAGTCGCCTTGGTCACTCACAGATTGGCTATGATGTGTATGGTCTGTTTGTCATTGACCGGTCTACAGTGCTGATGGTGAGAGAGAGACTCAAGATATTTTTTTATTCATATTAGGCCTCAGCCCATCATGAAGGGGAATGTGAATATGTAACTGAGTGAAGATATGCAACAGATTTAAAATACAAGTTAACGATGATATAAATGTATTCATGTACCTTTCAAGAAGTCGCAACATCTCTCATTTTAAATCCTTTATACAAAAACAAAGAGACACTACCCACATCTTCAGGTTTGGTCGATGACATTAGCAAACTCAGTTTAAACAGTGAAGATGTCTATAATATTTAGGCTTAATTAATTAACGTTTCGCATATACGTTTAAGAGCTGGGCAACAGAGAACAAAATGCATCTCTCACTTTCTTCGCTTTCATTGCATAACGGACAAATTAAATCGTTTGAACACAGACGTTTTGTATCGGTAGCGATGCAATGCCAGATCAGAAATCCCGAGCCTAAATCTAGTCGTAATATATTTAGGTGCCTATCAATATCTAAATGTAAATAAGGTTTTAAACTGTGGTCATTGCAAACAGCTCTATACAAGCTGAATCTATCACTAGTTTGAATATGATCGGACCAGGTTTGCCACCTACAGTCAATCAGCCTTTGCTTGAAAAAATCCAAATCCATATTTAAACAAAACATAAGCGTACATTTGTTCCCAATTTTTTCTTACCTTTTGCATCAAGGTCAAATAACATATCAGAACCTTTGCGTGGAATCTGTGATTCTCCATTTGTATCAGCTTAGGCCAGTAGCGAATACACTTTACAGCAGGATTTATATATATGGGAGAGAGATTTGTTTCACCATAAACAAGGTCACTGGGTGTTCGCCTGTCTGCTCCTAAAAATTTCTTCAAAGCAAATAAATGGACTGATTCACAATGGACAACAGCATTGTCTAGGTCCCATAATTCAGAGCCATACTGCACAACTGGCTGTATCTGAGAATCAAAACAATTTCATAAATGAATTAAAAGAGTTGTTATCTAACATGTATAACCTTTTAAGAACATAAATCAAAGCATTCTTAGCTCTACTTGCAAGGTCTTTGCATGCAGCAGTGAAGGTCAAGCGCGTAGAGAAAAAATTCCTAAATATTTATACGCATTAACCACAGGCATTCTTTTACCGTTATACAACCATTTTTCTCTCACACTCAAATGTCCACCCTTCTTCCGAAATACTAAGATATTGCTTTTAGTCATATTAACTTTAAGTTGAAGAGATGCAGCGGCATGTTGTAAGCTGTTCGATTGTGTTTGCAGACCTGTAACTCTTTCCGCCATCAAAACGACATCGTCACCCAACAACAGAATAAATAATTCGAATGCATCTAGTGAAAATCGAGCGCCATGCTTCCTTTACTAATTACTTCAACCGCCAGTTCGTTAATGAAAAGAGAGAACAGAACAGGGCTGCAAGCATCTCCTTGCCCTTAATCCTGATGTGCAGGCAATGTAATCAGTTAACATAGAACCACATCGAACTCTGGCTTTGACATCATTGTACACGCTTTTAATGCATCTAAATAATTTACCTTTGATGCCAGTTTTTAAGAGAATTGGCCAAAGAATATTTCGATTTATCGAGTCAAAAGCTTTTTCGAAATCAGTAAACGCAACATACAATTTTCGATTATAACAAAACTGTCTCTGTACGAGAGCTAGTAAAGAAACATATGGTCGACTGTCGAGTATCCTCTCTTAAATCCAGCTTGATAATCACCTGTAATATTGTGTTCATCCACCCATTCTTGCAGTCTATTATTTATCACTATACCAAATAATTTACTACTAACATCGCTCAAGGAAATCCCCTATAATTGTTGATATTATTGATATCACCCTTCTTGAAAATAGATTGAACAACAGATTCAAACCACTTTTCAGGAAACACACCATTATCAAATAGGATTTTAAACAATTTCAGTAGAAAGTATACAACTTGACCATTCGAATTCTTAAAAAAGCTCGGCAATAATGTCATCGGGACCAGCTGCTTTACGGTTTTTTTTTGGTTGTTGTTGTTGTTTTGTTTTGTTTTGTTTTGTTTTTTGTTTTTTTTTTTTTTTTTTTTGTTGTTGTTGTTTTCTAAGTGCTAGCAATATTTCATGTTTAGAGGTAGGACGATTCATATAGCCTTCCATTTCAACTTCAGTTGAAAACTCATTTACTGTGTTGTCAGCATCCATCTCCAGTAAGGCTTTAAAGTGTTGAAACCAGGAGTCGACTGATATATGATTTCTAGGCTGTTTCCTTTGAAGGACGCGTTATGTACAACGTCCCAAAATTCTTTTTTAGTTTTCCACTGTCGTTACCAGTTTATCTAGTAAAGCTCTGTTGAATTGTTTCCTCTTCCGCTTTAGTAAATTTTTATATTCACGTCTGGCAATTACATATTCATTTTTCATTTCAATTATTGTTTCAGTTTTCTTTTCTAATTTTACTGAACGACGAAATATCCGTAACAATCTTTTAATGTTTCTTTTACAAAGTTTACATTCTACATCAAACCATTTACATGAACTTCCATTGTTGTTACATGACACACATGTTTTCATGGATCCAGCGCTTTCTCTTATACAGACAGACAGACACACAGACACACACACAGACAGACACACAGACTCAGAGGTTGGGAGGATAGACCCACAGACAGAAAAAGACGGACAGACTAGCTGAAATGGCAGACATTGAGAAATAGAGCGAGAGGGTAGTTTGAGCTTGTGTATACACATGTGAGCGAGTGCGTGTGTGTGTGTGTGTGTGTGTGTGTGTGTGTGTGTGTGTGTGTGTGTGTGTGTCTGTCTGTCTGTCTGTGTGTGTGTCTGTCTGTCTGTCTGTCTGTCCGTGTGTCTGTGTGTGTGGTATGCGTTTGAGTGTACATGTAATCTAACCACGAAAATATGTTTTTGCATCATGTGTATGTGGGTATATCCTCATATTCAAGTGCGGGCACACATATTTGTGTTTATAAGAATTGTACTCTGGCACGTTTTTTTTTTTTTTTTTTCAGAATTCTACGTGCATGTAGTACGACCATATGCACGCCATACCTTTGTGCGCGTGCGTATGTGTGTGCGTGTGCGTGCGTGTGCGTGTGTGTGTGTGTGTGTGTTTGTAATGCATGTGTGTGCGAGCCTCTCTCTGTATGTGGTGTATGTTTGCACGTTTCTTTTCACACAATTGTTATGTGAATTTACGAAAACGCTAGTGCCTGTGTATGCGTGCGTGTATGTGCAAGTGCGCGCGTGTGCAAGTTTCTTTTTGCACATCAATGTTCTGTGAATTCATGCAAATACCTGCATCTATGCGTGTGAGTGCGAAAATATGTAGATATAAAAAACCTTGCTTAAAGCCCAGTCGCCGGCGTATGTGTGTAGGTGTATGTGTGTATGTGTATGTGTGTAGGTGCGTGCGCGGGTGTGAATTTGTGTGCATGCTGACCCGTGTATAAGGATATGTGTCTCTCTATGTCGCCAGGTGACAGGTACGCTGGTGACCTATACAGTGGTGGTGATACAGTTTCAACAGGGTGACGTCACTACAACCTGTTACGTCAATGCCACTGCGTTACCTTGAACGCGTCAGACTGATATAATGTAGCTGATACTACTAAACTATTAACATCCTGGAGTAGCTGATACTACTAAACCATTAATATCCTGCTGCTAATACCTCTGAGCTATCGTCAG
>JADBJO010000339.1:722500-737500 GCA_016801955.1 Conus betulinus | reverse complement strand
TTAAACTGTCGTTGCTCCAAGGGAAAAGGACTCAGCATCACCAATGACTAGTCCTCTCTTTGTGACTGTCTTGTGAACTGTCCTTGCTTAATTTGCAGATGTTTGCTCACCTAGGTCTGATCAGCACGTTGGCTAATGCGTAAGTCAGACATCTGCTGAATCGTATCCTGAGACTTACGTCTTAAATCCTTTCATTTCAGTCATTAATTCGTTGATCCATCAGCTGCAAATCCTGCCCCGTGTGGTCTCGTGATGATTTGCCGGATGTGGTGTAGCGTATATGGACTGCTCCGTACGCCGTGGCACCTCCTTGATGAAACTGACACTGAAACTGCTGACATATGTTTTCTTAGCAATCGTTGAGTCTTGCATCAAAATTACTGTCTTGCGATCTAACAAGCCTCTGCAGGTCTCAACTGCCATTGAAAAAATCATGTCTTTCAGATACTCTAGCCATAGCCATTGGCGGATCTTTTTTAGCACATGTGCATTCTGATCCAGTTCTGCATTTTGTGCATGCGAAGGAGGTGTTGGCTGAACAACTGGGTTTGTTCTTTTCTTTTAGCAGTGGAAACTCCAGAAATAGCATCTATAGTGAATTTTAATGGATGAAAAGTCACGTCAGGTTTCCAACTGAGAGCTAGCAGATCCTTGACCACTGTTGATCGTTTTTGTCCGTCGTATCTCCCGCGCCTTCTCATTGCCATCAATTCCCCTAGGCACAGCCACGCTGGACTATCTAAGCCCCGATACTCACACCCCAAATGAAGCAATGAGGGTCCCTATGAGGCAACCCCGCCTGAGGAGACTCTGCACTGCTGTTAAGTGACTTTTAGTGGTGTTCAGTGGTGTCTGTCCAATTCATCATATAAAAGACACCGCTTGCCAAGCCCACTACCGAGGACTGAGACCATTGTATTCATTCTTGGTCCCAAACTACCGCAGCTATTCCTGATCAGATTTACCCCGTTTTTAACTGTAAAAACGTTTAGCAAAATAGAAAGAACTAAAACAAGTCTTCCATGTTTAGAATGTTTTAAACTGAAATTAAACACAAACCAAAAACAAACAAAACACGTCCGTACTGACAATCCTGAAGACTGCGATGCTTCTGTGCCCCCACTTTGTGTGTGTGTGTGTGTGTGTGTGTGTGTGTGTGTGTGTGTGTGTGTGTGTGTGTGTGTGTGTGTTTTTTACACACACACACACACACACACACACACACACACACACACACACGCACGTACACACCTGTCAGCTGACACGCATTTATGACATGCACAGAACATGATCACCGTTTTCTTTCATTAAATTCCATTCCAATTTTATCGTCAAAGAAATCACGCTTATCGAAAGATGGATTTTCTATTTGCAATGCAGCCATTTCTTTCCTTACCTCACTCATTGATTTTTCATCATGTATACTATGTGGATCCTACTCTGAATCCTCTAACAAGTATTCTTCCATTAGAGGGAGGGGAACATGAGAGGGGCCAGGAAAGAAGCTTTTTTTGTAAATAGGGAAAACGGGGGAGAGGACGAAAAGACAAGAGAGAACACAAACACGACGGATTAGACCTGACAGGCACGCTTGACACCAGGCAGGACGCAGAGCATTTCGAACAGAAGATTGGCAGCTGTCAGTGCTGTGGTGCCAGACATGTCGTAAGGAGGAGACACCTGCAGCACACAGAAACATCACACACACAGTAGCGATGCCAAAGTCAGCAGCAACGTAACATTGCAACAGTCGCCGTGATGAAGTCAGAGGAACAAAATTTAACAGTAGTAATGAGAAAGATGTAGAGCGGTGGTAAGTTCACGGCATACCAACAGTCATTTTGGCGATAAGGTTTGAAACGACGCAGCGTGACAGTGAAGGTAACTAGGATGAGATGCAAGTTATGGGAGCGTAACAATGACAGTATCATTGATTAGGCATGGGGAGTATGATACAACAATAGTAGATATGTAAACAAAAGGTAGCCCTTCTCATCACCCAACGCCCAACACTCTATTTCACATCACTGTGGTAAATCAATGCTTAAAACCTAAGCTGGCTTATCTTGGAGTCCAGTTCTTGATAAAGTTCATACAGAGTGTTAGCTGAGTGTCCATAAATAATTACCACGTGCCTTCAACCAGTTTCCAGTGTACAAGGATTAAACACAGAGGTGGTAATTGACTTATTTTGACACTGAAAAGCCGCTGGTCCATTGCGGGCAGATAATCATTAAGGAACAGCAAGCGCTCTCTGCTAGGGATAATTAAGTTTGTCAAAATTTGCAGCTCGAATCACCTTACTTGGTTAGGCTCGCTTTGTTTCACCTAGGTTTTGATTCCCTTCCTGCTGAAGCTGGAGGACTCGTAAGACTGTTAAAGAAACGGTATGTGAGAGTGGCAAATACGATTTCCATTCTTTACGACAACTGGAAGACCACCATGGTCTCTCATCAGGTAACCCTCTGTTGTGATCTGTCCAATAGTTCGCTTTGCGCATAAGATGGCTTTCCTATTTTCTACATCGTTATTATTTTCATCATTTCTGTTTTTGTCATCATCATCATTAGTATCATCATTGGTAGTACTAGCAGAAGTATAACTGCTATAACAACTATTTATGAATTTCTCAGATTGTATCTTACTATCTTTCCCATTTTCCATATCATCATCATCACTGTTTAGATCATAATTGTTATTGTGACTCTTCTTCTTCTCTTTCTTCTTCTACTACTTCTTCTATTACTATCATTATTATCATTACTATGAACATTATTGAAATCGTTACTGCTACTACTACTACTACTGCTGCTACCACTGTAACTTCTACTACGTCGTCGTCGTCGTAGTAGTAGTAGTAGCAGTAGTAGTAATAGTAGTATACATTGGATCTCACTTTCGGGAAAGTAGTATCCGCAAATATGAGTAGAGGAAAAAAAAAAAAAACGTTTCGGTTTATAAAAGAGATCACGGTATCTCTTCTTCTATGTTTCTACCCTTTGAGCCACGTATCTCTTCTTCTATGTTTCTACCCTTTGAGCTCCCCCCCTTCCCCCTTCCCTACCATCTGCATCTACCACCTCTCTCTCTCTCTCTCTCTCTCTCTCTCTCATCCCTTTTGCACCACGTGACCCACCTCCACCATGTCTCCGCCAATGACGTTGAGGCCCGCGCAACCGTGAATGATCTCAATGGCCTGGGGCGGCGTCAGACCGGCTATTTCCGGCGTACCTGAGCGGTCAGAGGGGTGAAAGGGAGCCGGGGAAGGAGGAAGGGGGGGGGGGGGGGGGGGGAGAGGGGTGAGAGGGAAGGGGAAGAAGGGCGTTCGTCAGCTTGATAATCAAATGTATGTATGCACGGCAAAAGTCCGGGCTGTGGTGTGACATGCACACCAGTCAGCGCAGGCTCATGCACGCACGCACGCACACACACCCCACAAACACACACACACACACACACACACACACACACACACATACATATATGCGCGCGCGCTCACGCACGCACGCATACACTGACGCACGCACTGACGCACGCACTGACGCATTCATGCATGCACGCTGAGTCACAAATACACACACACACGCCCACGGACGCACGCACGCACACAATTATACACAAACACACACACACACACACACACACACACACACACACACACACACACACACACACACACACACACACACACACACACGCACGCGCGCACACGTATACACACACATATACACACACACGCGCGCGCTGCGCGCACGCACACACACACACACACACACAAGCACGCACGCACACACACACACACACACACACACACACACACACACACACACACACACGTACGCACGCACGCACACACGCACACACACACACACGCGCGCGCGCGCGCACGCACGAACGCATGCATGCACGGTGTGCCTAGACTGCGCACTCACGGTCAAACTAAACGTGGTTCTTCTCTGCAGTCAGAAGAAGAAGAGTACTATTGTTTGCATTCCTAATATTCTCGTTTACGGTTTCACCTCCCTCGCCTCTCCCCCTCCCCCTCCTCCCCCCCTACCCCCCCATGATCCCCCATCCCACTCTCCCTTGACCTATTCCCTCCCACCTTTTGAACCCATTTCCACGACTGCTGCCTCCTTCTCCTGGTATCCGCTGTCACCGACGTACACATTCGCACTGCTGATTCCTACAGATGCAGCGCGCTCACAAACGTTTTTTTTTCTACAGGCTTGAAGGCTCATTCTCTGGAGAAAATAGCGCTAAAAGTGGTGGAACTGACCCTGTGGTGAATCTTATGTTATCGAATTGTCTTGAATCAGGTTATTGTGTTGTTTTGAACGAGTCTTGTATTATTTTTCATAGTATTGCATTGGGCCTTATCGTCATGTAGAGTACTGTGTGGTTGTGTTGTGTGTTGTGTTGTGTTGTGCTTGTGCTGTGCTGTGCTGTGCTGTGCTGTGCTGTGCTGTGCTGTGCTGTGCTGTGCTGTGTGCTGTGCTGTGCCTTGCCTTCCCTTGGGTTGCGTTGTGTATTGTATGCCTGTATTCCCTTGTATTGTATTGTATAGTATTGCACTGCACTGTGTGTATTGTATTGCATGCATTGCATTGCATTGCATTGCATTGCATTGCACTGCATTGCATTGCATATTATAGTTTGTATCCTTACTGTATCCTTACACACTTCACATTGAAAAAAGATGGGACAAAACGAAAAAAAAAAAAAAAAACAGACGGACACACAAAAAGACAAATCCGCGAAGACCAGCATGAACATCTTGAGCGTCAAGGGAAGAAGAGGCAGCACAGTCCTGCCGTTCACCTGTGCCTGGAGTATAGCAGGGGTCCAGCCATCGATGTCGAAGGAGATGTAGACAGGACCTGACCCCCCATCATCTTCCTCACCTCCTCCATCAAAGGCTTCAGCGACTTGCCCCAACACACTCTGATGCTGGCACCATGCGAAACCCCTGCACGGCAGAGTGTAGCCCCTGTCGTCGTCATCGTCGGTCATCGTCATCAACAGTGTCATCGTCGTCGTCATCATCATCATCGTCACCATCATCATCATCATCGTCCCCATGATCGTCATCAACATCATCATTGTCGTCGTCATCAACATCATCATTGTCGTCGTCACCATCATCACCATCGTCGTCCCCATGATCGTCATCAACGTCAATGTCAATGTCGTCGTCATCATCGTCATCATCATCATTATTCTCATCGTCGTCACTGGCACCGTCGCCGTCATCATCGTTGTCGTTATCATCATTATCATCATCATCATCGACGTCGTTATCGCCGTCATTCTCATTCTCGTCATTATCATCTCCATCATCATCCCTGCGAGGGTTCAATCCCCCCCCCCCCCCCCCCCCCCCCCCCCCCCCCCCCTACTTCCTCTACTTACCCACTACCTGTCTCCCTCCTCCACCCACCCAAAACAGATTTAAATTTTTTATCTCCAGTGTCAATACCTGGACAGACTTTTCCAACTCCGCGCAAAACTCTCTGCATGAGATTTGAATTCGATACCCTATGGATGAACGCATGCATTAGAATAACAACAGCAACATCAAACTTGTGTGCACGATTCAATTCCGTTAAGACAAAATAGATAAATAAATAAATAAAAAGTAGGTCATCATATGCCGGAGGGTGGATGAAGAAAATGGACACTTACAGTCAGACGCTGTCGGACAAGACGGGATGTTGCTACCGTGATGGCGCAATCAAAAATGGTCCTCCTCTACTGTGCCCTGTTGAACTGTCTAGTCTAGGAAGTCGGGAAGTCCTGGAGAGATGCCTGTCCATCCTTCCTTCTACTTGCCCGGTAGAGTGAATGGTCTAGGACAGGAAGTTATGGGGCGAGACATATCCATCCTTCTACTGTGCCCCGTAAAGTGATCATGGACAGGAAGTTATGGGGTGAGACATATCCATCCTTCTACTGTGCCCGGTAGAATGATCTTGGACGGGAAGGTATGGGATAAGACATGTCCACCCTTCATTTTAACCCACAGAATGGTCTTGGACAGGGAGTCATGGTGAGATACATGTGCACCCTCCACTATACACTGTAGAATGGTCTTGGACAGGGAGTCATGGTGAGATACATGTGCACCCCTCCACTGCACCCTGTAGAATGGTCTTGGACAGAGAGTCAGGGTGATGTATGTATCCACTCTCCCCCGTTCCCTTTAGAGCGGTTTGAGCCAGGGGGTCGTGGTCAGATACATGTCAACCCTTCACTGTACTCTGTAGATTGGTTTTGGCCGGTGGTAGATTGGTTTTGGCCGGTGGTAGATTGGTTTTGGCCGGTGAGTCATGGTGAGATACATGTCCACCCTCCAATATATCCTACAGAATGGTGTTGGGCAGGGAGTTATGGTGAGATACATGTCCACCCCTCCAATTCATCCTATAGAATGGTGTTGGGCAGGGAGTTATGGACAGATACATGCCCACCCTCCACTGTACCCTGTAGAACGGTTTCGGCCAGTGGGTCGAATTAAGATACATATCCGCCCTCCAGTGTATCCTACAGAATGGTCTCGGGCAGGGAGTTATGGTGAGACACATGTCCATCCTACACTATACTCTGTAGAATGGTCTTGACCAGGCATCATGGTAAGGTGCCCTGCCTACACCAGGCAGGGTGTCGGCGTCTGTCCGCTACTCAGAGATGTTCCTTGATGGTCAGTTATTAGTGAACATGCTGTTTGATGTCTGTCTTTAAGTCGTCTGTCTCCGGCTCCTAGTAGAAAACACAGAGAGGTTATTTGAATCATCTACTCTCTGGCGCCTGAAATCTCTACCCCCCCGATATCACGTTGTCATGGGTGACAAGCACATGTACGTTCTATCTGTGCTCCACGTTTACGTCATTATCATCTCCATCAACATCATCACCGCTGTCACCTTCCTCATCATGTGACCTACCTGATTCATCACTGACAGACATTCGCTAAGTATAGATGCTACCACTCAGTTCTACCTGAACCTCGTGTTTACATCACCATCATCGTCATCGTCATCATCATGGTCATCAACTTAATGATCATCCGATCATCGGCGGCGTCGTCGTCGCCGTGCAGGTCGTCATCGCCATCATCATCATCATCATCATCATCATCATCACCATCACCATCATCATCATCATCATCATCATCATGACCCACCTGAACAATGCCCCTCTTGTATTCGTCCAAGACTGAGATGCTACCCTTCGGTCCAAACAGTACTTCATGTTTACATCATCGATAACATCATCACATCGTCGTCGTCGTCACCATCGTCGTCGTTGTCGTCGTTCTCCTCATCATCATCATCATCATTATCATCACTATCATCATCATCATCATCATCATCATCATCATTATCATCATCATCATCGTCCTCATGACCCACCTGGTCAACGCCCCACTGGTAGTTGTCCAAGGCGTAGACGCTGCCTCTCAGTCCGATCTGCACCACACGTTTGCTGTCCAAACAGCCATACTCTACGGCGCGGCGGAAGGGTGTCCCATGGGTTATCTTGGCGTCCAGCATGCTGTCCGAAAAGTCCGCGTGGGCATCCACGTGAACCAGGCCGACTGGGCCGTGCTTGTCCTGATCAGACACACTCCGGCCATTAGTTGGTCAGTGGATCAATTGTTCCACCAACGATGACAATGACCTTGACGTCCTATTGACAGTCATTGTCGTTGTCATCATCATCATCATCATCATCATCATCATCATCATCATCATCATCGTCGTCGTCGTCGTCGTCGTTGTCGTCATCAAATCAGCAGCAGCAGCAGCAGCAGCAGCAGCAGCAACATCGTCATGTCAACATTATCATCATCATAATCATCATCATCACCGCAACTGAAGCGTGTATGGAATTGTATTCTAAGCTCCGGTGCTTAAATGACTTCTGAAATGCGTGAAAGAAAACAAGCTGATTTCTCTCTCCTCCATCACCACCCTCCCACTTTCGATTCCATATATTTATTCCATTCCATTTAATTCAATTCAACCTATGTTGTTTAAGGCCCTGCCGACCACAAGGTGCCAATAGCCAATACAAGAGCCGTCACCTTGTCAAAGTCAGTTTCTTACACAGCTGTTTCATTCTGTTTTAACTCAAGAAACCAGATTGAAAGTATGCAAGGTTTGCTTTAATCAAAATCTTTCTTCTTAAATCATCATTTAAATGAAAATAACAACAAAACCAAACAATGTGCGGAAAACTATGTAGTCGTGAAGCCATTCCCAGGTATAATGTGACTGTTTCCAGGGCTGTTCTTCCCCATAGTCCATTCTCCTTACGCCCCTTTCATTTTATCAGAGCTGTTCTTCCCCATAGTCCATTCTCCTTACGCCCCTTTCATTTTATCAGAGCTGTTCTTCCCCATAGTCCATTCTCCTTACGCCCCTTTCTGTTTTATCAGAGCTGTTCTTTCCCATAGTCCATTCTCCTTACGCCCCTTTCTTTTCATCAGAGCTGTTCTTCCCCATAGTCCATTCTCCTTACGCCTCTTTGTAGAAAGAAACTCGTGGACAGCGTGGCAGCAGAGAGTCCTCCAAGCCTTGTTTTTCCCAGCTTTGTTTTTCAGCTGGCAGTGCGGTCTTCATTTGCTTCTTGAGGTTTTTCTTTTGGACCCTGATCTTGTCCATCTCTTCTTGGCGCGTCTGGATTTCTTTGGAGGTGTTTTCTCTTTGGGTAGTTTTGCTCCATGGGCGTCTCTACATGTGGCATACACAATGTCCCCATACGTGGCTAGTTTGTGTTCCAAGGTGCTTTTCCCTATCAGTGCATCGAATCTTTGGACGATTTTTGCATCCAGTTTCTCCCAATCTTCAGATTCGTTTGCTCGTGGCAGGTTGAGTTTCAGGCGCCTGGCATCGAGGGCCTGTGCAAATTCCTCATCCGAACCAACAGCGTGGATGTCCTTGGCACTGTGGTTTAAATGCAGGCCTTGGTCTTCCACGTCGTATCTGCTGATGCAGTGCGCTGCTGCTCATTCAGATGAGTCTTCACTTTGTTCTGTGGATCTTCATGCCACGGGTGGCAGCGAAATGCTTTCCACAGACACATGGATATTCCATTTGGTCCATGTTCATAGTCCGTTTGGGATTTGCAGTCGGGATAGGTTGAGCACCGATGGATTCATCATTCTCTCCCCCCCTTTCGGTGAATCCTGGGAGCATCTTTTCCTCTTGTTTTTAGTAGCCACATGTTGAAGGCAGAGTGGAGAGCCAGCCCACAGAGCCTTAGGTTCTGGTCTTTCTCAGTGTCCTCCGGTCTTTGCCAGATGTCCTCCGGCCTATTCCTGGAAGTCAATGGTTTACCCATGCATCAGTAGAAAGAAACTCGTGGAGAGCGTGGCAGCAGAGAGTCCACAGAAGAGAAGCCCCCTTCGAGCAAGTGTTTCGGCCCTTATCTCCTGACACTCTAGGGGGGTGGGCTACCCACTTCATGACTCCAGATGTCCCTCTGCTGCCCCTCTTTTTCCCCCATCTTGGTATGAGTCATGGCTGGGATTCGAACCCATGACCCTCTGGACATGCTCATTTTCCACTTAATGACTCGCACTCTAATCACTGAGCCACTGGGGCGCCTGATATTTTTGTAGGGAAAGTTAAGCCTTATGAAGTTCACTTTTGTTCCTCCTTGACCAGATCCAGCTCGAACACCTCTCTGCTGCTTCTGCCATTGCCTTCAGGGCTCTGGTTTTTTCCCTCCCTGCAACTGAGAGCTGTTTCATGAGGCTGTATGCAGATGTTCCTACAACCGCCCTAGCTCCAGTTTCTCCAATGAGGACTTTGACCTGATAGCCTTCTCTCCTCAGGCTGTTTGCCAGATCAGCATACTTTTCAGTCTTGTAGATTTGAGCTGCCTCCATTCTGTTCTCATATGGCACTGTCAGCTCGATCATGATCAGCTGCTTGTTGACTGAAAGTGGACTACTTTGTCTGGTCGCATGCCACTCTTGCTGATAATCTCTGGGTGACTCTTCCATTCTGGGAAGTCTGCAGTTCACTCCCAGTCATCTGCCCCGTCCAGCAGACTCTGCCTGCATGTTCCGAGTGGCACTGTTGTTCCATGATATGTTACCTCCTGCCGTGAAGAATGTTGCGGGTGCTTTTGGAGTCCCTTTCTTTTTATCAGAGCTGTTCTTTCCCCATAGTCCATTCTCCTTACGCCCCTTTCTGTTTATCAGAGCTGTTCTTTTTCCCATAGTCCATTCTCCTTACGCACCCTTTCAATTTATCAGACTAGTTGCAAAGCAGGCGGAAATCTAAACAAATCTTAAATAAATTCTAGCCAACACCAAGAGAAATGTAGACAAACGAGAGTCACAAGACAAAACACGCCGCGTTTCGACCTCTTAGATCTTCTTCAGGCAAGACACAAACAAATAGGACAATGAAAAGGAACGAGTTTGTCACTAATGCCTACAAAACATTCAACGCCTACCTTGCGCTGAAGAGAGATTCAACGCCTACCTTGCGCTGAAGAGATCAAGCTAAGTGACAAACTCGTTCATTTTCATTGTCCTATTTGTTTGTGTCTTGCCTGAAGAAGACCTAAGAGGTTGAAACGCGTGGTGTTTTTTTGTCTTGTGACTCGTTTGTCCACGTAGTTCCCCCCCCCCCCCTCCCCGCCCCACTTCTCCTTCTTCTCATCCCCTAACTACCCCTACCCCACTCCCTTCTTCCCACTACCCTTCTTCAGACATCTTCTAAGAAACATGCGAAAACACACAGGACATGGCACGGGATCCTCAAATAGCTGCTGTTTGGCAGAGAGTCAACGAAGCCTTCATAAATTATGAAGCAGATGCATCCGAGGAAAAGCACAGAACCCTGCCGGAGGAGAAGCGTAATCTCTAACTGGCTACAATCAGATATTCGAAGCAGAGCTAACGAATACGATAATGCAAATAGAAGAAACTGACAGAAGGGCACAACATGCAAGAAGTTGGATGTTAATCAATGAGATCAGTAGACGAAAGAAAATTAAGAAGGGAATCATCAAGGGCAAAAGTAAGGAAGATCGTATCATAAGCTGGCACAATCACTTCAGCAATTTACCCGGCAAAGAACCACGTATACCAGAGAATAGCCGAGATGAAGAAATAACCACCATCTTTAATTCTCTAGACATCAGCACCGGTCCATTCTCAATGACAGAATATCACACGGTCAAAAAAAAATCATTGAAGACAGGAAATCAGCTGGCAAGGATGGAATTTTGGCAGAAATTCTAAAATTCTGCAACCTGGATGATATAGTAATGGACTTTGCAAATAGACTGCTCATCACCGGAGAGAAACCCACAGCAATGGTCAGACATCAACATCATACCACTGCCATAGGATAGAGACCACAGTGAGACAACTAACTGTAGAGGAATCGGACTGTCAGCAGTGGTGGCAAAAGTAGTAAATAAGATGCTATCAAACAGAATACAACCACATCTCGACCCATTGTTACGGGACAACCAAAATGGCTTCCGTCCACACAGATCAACAACTGCACATATCCTGGCACTGTGTAGAATCATCGAAGGTGTAAAGCACAGCATCTCAAGGCAACCGTTGCGTTTGTAGACTTCACCAAAGCGTTTGTCTGTGTACATCGCGGAAAAATTATGAAGATTCTAGAAGCATACGGCATTCCTGACCAGATAGTGAGAGCCATTAGCAAGTTATACGAGGGTACTCCAGCTAAAGTCCTTTCCCCTGATGGCGAAACGGAATACTTAAAAATCTCAGCAGGGATAGTTCAAGGAGACACACTTGCACCTTATCTGTTTGCTGTAGTCGTGGACTATCTGATGAGAATGGCTACAGCTGGAAAAGAAGAAGAACTTGGTTTTACTTTGTAGCCCAGAAGAAGTCGACGATATCCTGCTGACAGCTTGACAGATCTGGACTTTGCTGACAACATAGCTCTGCTATCCACGATATATCACATGCAAAGAGGCCACTGGAACAGGATGAAGTTGAAGCAGCTAAAGTTGGACTGCTCTGCAATGCTAAGAAAACGAAAGTGATGATTTACAACGAAAGAAGTGGAAATGATACGAAATCTATCAGCAGGGGAGACATAGAGCAAGTCACCAATTTCAAGTATCTGGCCGGATGGATGGAGAGCAGTCAGAAAGATATCTCTGTTCAAAAGGCCCTTGCTTGGTCTGCATGTGACAAGCTGAAGATGATATGGACTTCTAACCTGAAAAAAGAACTAAAGATTCGTCTCTTTATATTCACTGTCGAGTCTGTGTTGCTCTACAACTCGAAAACATGGACCTTAACAAAGCAGATGGAGAAGAGTCTTGATGGGACGTATACCCGCATATTGAGGATGACATTAAATGTCTCTTGGAAGCAGCACATGACTAATGAAGAGCTATATGGACTCCTCCCTAAAGTTAGTGACAAGATAAGAACACGTAGGCTTCGCCTAGCTGGTCACTGTATGCGACATCCAGAGGAAGTTGCTTCACAACTTATACTGTAACAGCCAACTTGGAGGAGAGCGAACAGGGGAAGGAAGACAACAGACTTCATTGATCTTCTTAAAAGGATACTGGCCTCGAAAGCATCGATGAGATCAAGGCAGCTATGTTGGACAGGAGCAAGCGGAAGGAGTACGTCACAGAGGCTCGATCAGGAGATCGGTCTAACTGAACTAAAACTTCAGACGTCTCACAAGAGAACTGACGTAATGTTTGTTCGGTGTGTTTTCTTTTCTTTAAAATTCAAAGTGAATTTAACTTGGAAACATATCAAAGTTCTTCCCTTGGCCAAATAAGCACACAAACTGGGTATGTTTGTCACTTCAACAATCCGATCTTAAAATTTAAGCAAAAGAAGCTCTCTTAAGACATGGGGAAGTTGTCGTGCCGGGTTTTGCCTAGGGGCCAGCAATTGGTGTAGAGTAGGTTTTCGACTTGAAATCCCTGTCCGCCCCCCCCCCCCCCCCCCCCCCCCCCCCCCCAGCAGTTGATGAGTATTTGATTCATTTCAGGGAAGGTTAATGGAGCGGAAAGAAATGGATATAAAAATGGATATAGGCTCTATCTTCCTTACTAAAGCCAGAATTGGACATGATGAATCATTGACAACTCACGACCCCCATGGTCATTAGACACTAGAAAACTTCCCTTGGTAGTGTAGATGGCAGGGTAGTAGTAGTCATAGCGTGTTACGCCAGTCTACCACTTACCTTGATGGCTTGCAGAATGGGAAAGCTGATGGTGTGGTCTCCTCCCAGGGTGAGGGGGGTACAGCCGTTGGCGATGAGGCGGTCAAAGGCCGCTTTGATCTGGGTGACGGCCACGGGAAGGTTGTAGATGTTCATTGACACATCGCCCACATCGGCCACCTGCAAGTCCTCGAAAGGCTTGGCCCCTGGACATGGAGGAGTGAATGAAGGACTACGTCAACGGATGTACGAATGAACTGGTTGCTTGACCGTTCCCATGTCGCTCAAGCACAGCCCTATTCTAGGTCACTCTAGCGCCATCAGTACACACAGAGCGATGGAGAGGGGAGAAAGAATAAATCACGGAGGATCTTCACGTCTGCCTTGTGTGCGTTCACCGAATTCCATTCTGAAACTGGATGAATAGGAAGCGAGAGGGGAAAGAAGGATTGAGGAAGCGAAAGAAGAAAGGAAAAGGGTGATGGGTGGTGGTGGTGTGGTGTGCGTGCGTGCGTGCGTGCGTGCGTGTGAGTTGTGCGTAACACCCCACCATGACTTCCCCACAGATGTTCATACACAGGCCAATCCTATGGCCCCGGTCATAGATGCACAAGGAAGAGGACAAGTATCTTCGCCTTTCACCAAAACATAGTTTCTTTGCACGTACGGAAGGCATTCACTACATCCTGTTGTTGTGACTGGTTCCCCGTCTAGACCCTGTTCACGTGTTTGTTGCCTGTTTGCCACACTTTGCCGCTGATAGAGTTAAACTGTCTGGTTTGAAGAACTCACACGTTGCCTCACAAGCAGGAAAAGTGTATGCAGGGACAGTGGGCTGACCACACTGGAGAAGCAGACACCCATGGGTGGCGTGCATGGTTATGTAAGAGGGTAGGCCAGCTAACTAAACAGTGCGTATGTGTGTGTACGTGTGTGTGTGTTTGTGTGTGTGTGTGTGTGTGTGAGAGAGAGAGAGAGAGAGAGAGAGAGAGAGAGAGAGAGAGAGAGAGAGACAGACAGACAGACAGACAGACAGACAGACAGACTTTTGCAATCTGCGTGTTGGCATCCTACGTTCGCTTCCAAAGCTGTATGTACTATGTTTTCCTGTTGTTGTTTTTTTTTTCCACATTCACTACAACCCCAGTAAACTGACTGGCAAGGGGATCGCCTGGAAGAAAAGCACAGTTTTTGTCCAGGGTCAGGTCACAGAAGAGAAAATAATTTACCTCCTGCCCCTAGAAGGTCTGACCCATGCCTTGTTCACGAAGCGCTCAGCCCATCACCCACACAAACACCCACATCCACCCATCAGCCTCACTCACACCCACCCACCCATCAGCCTCACCCACACCCCCCCACCCATCAGCCTCACCCACACCCACCCACCCCACCTATCAGCCTCACCCACACCCCCCATCCATCCCACCCACATCCGACCTCACCCCCACCCACCCATCCACCTACCAGCCTCACCCACACCCCACCATCCATCAGCCTCACCCACACCCACCCTCCCACCCATTAGCCCCCACTCACACCCCCACCCACCCATCAGCCTCACCCAACACACACCCACCTACCAGCCTCACCCACTTCCACCCACCCATCAGCCTCACCCACACCCACACACCCATCAGCCTCACCCACCCACACCACATCCATCAGCCTCACTCACACACACACACACCCAGCCTCACCCACACACACACACACACACACACACACACACACCCATCAGCCTCACCACCAGGATGTAGTTGCAGGGACGAATGAGGCACGACTCCTGGCGGAT
>JADBJO010000339.1:677500-712500 GCA_016801955.1 Conus betulinus | reverse complement strand
TGGAAAGACTCTCCATTGTGAAACACACACACACACACACACACACACACACACACACACACACACACTCCTCTCACCCCAAAGGGTTGAATGCATCCAGGTACAAAACCCAGTGAAAGGGAGGGACAGATTCCATTGTGAAGTATCCAGGGGGACTTCACTGACAACGGAAAATTGCCGGCTGCCTGCTGTAGCGCAGTTGTTAAGATAGAGTCCAACACATGTAAACATAAATGTACACAGGCGAGAGAGAGAGAGAGAGAGAGAGAGAGAGAGAGAGAGAGAGAGAGAGAGAGAGAGAGTTGTATAATAAGTAAAGTTGAACTCGATCAAACTAACAACAGAGAAAGAGAGGGAAAGTTACAGTTGGGTTGATACTGGCGCAAGCAAAACCACATGGATGAGAGAGAGACAGAGACAGAGAGAGACACACAGAGAGCACACACACACACACACACACACACACACACACACACACACACACACACACACACACACATTCATTCACTCTCTCACACACACACTCACACACCAACGCTTGCACACACATATCCGTGGACTCTCTAACTAACACGCTGGTATTACCCCACTGATGAAAACACACACACACACACACACACACACACACACACACACACACACACACACACACACACACACATGATGTCCATGGACTCTCTAATTAACATGCTGGCATCACCCAACTGATGAAACACACACCAGCGCACACACGTCTACAGTATGCGCTGGGGGCCCTGAGAGATTCAAAGTCTTATCTCAGTTGACATGTGTTTCATCATTTGTGCCTGTTATTGGAAAGGCCCAGTATGAGTTTACCCCCAATCTCAAGGAGTCTTCGCAATGTTGGCCTTGAGATTATTCCAGTATTTGGTTGATGATGTTTCTTGCTCTTCCCTTAAGTCTGGAAGTGCGGCCACTTCCTCTCTTGGTGTTCAGATCTGGAAGATGGGTCTATGGTGTAGTGGCTTTGCTCTTGTTTGCTTACCTGATTCTTCAGGTTTCTTATCACATAAGCTCGGCCAAGCTGTAACTTGATACTCACAATTACAAGAACAGCAAGGGAGCTAACTCATGCACAGTTTCGTCCAACATATGGGATCAAAGTGAGGGGTTTAACTTTTTAAGTGCCCACCCGACTGTGGTCCCTGAGCACAGGTCCAGCTGGACGCTTGATCATGGCTGGTCTGGACGGCTTGGTTTGGAGGAATGATGAGAGGTTGGGTAGGTAAACTCTTCATACAGAAATTCTTCAAGCACTTAAAATCAAAGGGGAAAAAAAAATTGCGCGAGGGCAAAATTTTGCAAGGGACATTACTTGCAGGAGTTGGTTCAAATTACCCCCCTTTTCCATACACAATTTTCTGATCGCGGGTAGCTCGTGAGTAGTGCGATCCGTCTTGGCTGAAATGATAATATATGTGTAGGCTGCAAAGATGGTAGTATTGACGATAAAGTCCACAGTCACAACGGTGTGAGCACGGTGCAGAACGCCATGATGACGATGAAAGTTCTTCAGTCTGTCATAGTAAAGTCGTCGTGACGAGTGCTTGACACCGGCTCCAGACTTATTCGTACTGATAGTCCCGTCCAGGTTAGCCCCCGCCCTCAGCGATATCACCGTGCAGTATTCAACCCAAGAATACTCTCTCTCTCTCTCTCTCTCTCTCTCTCTCTCTCTCTCTCTCTCTCTTAAATAATGTTAAATATATATTTCTGTCACAACCAGCTTCGGCTGTTAAAGGACTTTTCCGCTCTGCCCCCCCTCACACACACACGCACACACACACACCCACCCCCCATCCCTACCCGAACGCAGCCTCCACCTCACCCCACTGCCCCACTTCCCTTAGCCATCCCATCACCCCCACTCCATTCCTCCGCGCCTCTCCTCCCCACTCTCCCATCCCCACCCCTCACCCTTCCCCTCGCTGGTGAGAATCGTGGAACACGCTTGATCAGGCAAATCATGCGCCGCAATGAAAACGTCGACTTATTTACGAACAAAAAACGCGACAAGAATTTGACATGTACACGATGTTATTGTCTCGGTAGGAAGGTAAATATTAAAACTTATTGTAATAAAAACAGCAATAGTGACAACAAGCAACAACAATTCAGCGTTCGCGCAGAGTATGCCTAGTCTATCAAAGCGCTTGCATTCGTCATTCTCACACATAACCTAAGTAAAAAAAAAAAATAATAATAATAATAATAGGTTAAATTCCCATAGCCTATCGCCATAGGGGTAATGAACTGTATCCAAACCCTTCCCTGAGGTGAATCAGGTACCTATTCACTGCTGGGTGAACAGACGTTTTCAAGCCAAAACAATACGAACCCCATGTGCAGCTGGAACTCACCACCGTCAGTTCTGCGGGTAAACGCTGTAACCATTTGACTACGGAGCCGTCTGCCCTTTCGCGGGTGCGGACACATGGAACAGCCACAGCCGGTTGCGGCGGGTACACACATAAACCGACGAGGAAGAAGGGGACAAGATGTTAACATACTGTACGCCATGACAATGTGTGTGTGTGTGTTCCAGAGTATGCATTTTGATTAGATGTCTTACGCGTAATGTCTTGGCTCATCTTGTTTCTTTGGATAAAACCTAAAAATGGACCGTGTGTTGTGCACACAAAATGAAAATGGTAAAAACTAATTCTTTAAATGTAGGCTGTGTGACACAGAATATACAAATCTGCAAAAATTATTGAGGAGAAAACTCATTCCTGTACAACGACAACAACAGTAACAAATACAAAGCAGAGCTTTTGATGAAACTCACTGACATAAAAAAAGGTTTATTCCAGGCTAGAAATTTAAAACAGGCTAATCAAGAAAGCGTTATTTATGTTTCTTCCGGAGACAGAACATGCTATTTCATTTTTGGATAGTCATGAAGATTTTTAGGGATGGTTATAGAAGTAGCAAAATAATATCAATTTGTATATTATTCCTGAGGTGTACCATTACGTACCGTGAACTTGCCGATATTAGTGCTACGATGTTTTAAAGATTTTCCTTCACTATTGTTGATAGTACTAAATGACATTTAAGTAAACAATTTTACCTGCAGCAGCAGTATCACCCATAATGTTTCTTTTGAGTTGGAGAAAGTCATCTCTTAATCTTCTGGTGACTTTAATTCTAACTTTTTAAATATTTGACACATTTTATACTTTCTTTCATAATTTCAGTAGCCCATTTTTAGTCGTAATTGTTCCAAAAAGACACATTGCTGGTCGTCTTTAAGATGTATTTCTGTGTCACCATATCATATTGTATTATGGCACGTGCTTTAAATACAAGGTTTGGCCCACTCTATCAGTTTTTTTTTTTTTGTTTGTTTGTTTTTTATTATCATAGATCACAAAATCAAAGATCACGATGGGGCAGGATATGTATATTTGCCTTTCACTAATAAGAGTTCCATCGTGCATATTGAAGGCATTCACGACTTTCAGTTGATCTCATTGGTTCACTGTCTGCCTCATGTTCCCCAAGGGGCGGTCTGTTCGTCACATGTTCTGCTGCTGATTGTGTGGAACTGACACGTTGATAGCACCACACGGTGGTTCGCGCATGTTTTAAGGCTGCGTGCACGCAGTGGGCTAAAACTTGCCGAATGCCGGACATTAACAGTTGGGGCGAGTGGTCACCTGAGGGGGCAGCTCAGCCATTCGAACAAATCTCTCCTAGTTCGCGGTGACTGTGGTGCCCGGAAGTGCTTAATGACCTGTGCAAGCAAACAGGAGTCTGACAAAGGCAAATGGTGGAAAGACGAGGCGATATACCTATCTCCTCAAATCCTGGTCTATGTCTGAATGCTTGTAATTGTGTACTGAGGGTGTACAGGAATGTCATGTTCATGTTTGACCAGCTTCTTTTAACATTTGTCAGGAAGCAAAGTACACGAATGCCGTATTTGCCCAGCTTCCTATGACATTTGTCTGGAAGCAAGTACAGAAATGCCATGCCAGGTTTGACCAGCTTCCTTTAACATTGTCTGGAAGCAAAGTATAGGAATGCCATGTTTGACCCAGCTTCTGTTAATGTTCATCTGAAAACAAAATACAGGAATGAAACGTTTGACAACCTCCGTTAACATGTGTATGGAGCCAAAATTCTTCTCAATTATTTTTCTAATTGTTAGGTGTTCATGTTGCAACAATAGAAATTGGTGATAAGTTCTAAAGATCAACGAACTTGGTATGGAGAAAAAGTATGTGCGTATGTTCGTCTCCACGAAAGGTTTTGTTCATTTTCATAGAAGCTTCTAGTTATTGACTGGTTGATAATACAAGATATTATGATAGATTTGACTTTGTGATAATCATGTAGGCTTTCGAAAGTGTTATCATTTATCTGTAAAGATTTCTAAAGATCAATGATCCTGGTACTAAAAAAAAAAAAAAGAAAAAAAAAAAGAAGAAATTAAGGGGGGGGGGGGGGGGGGGGGGAGGAGGAGGAGTATATAGGTCATATGTAAAATTAGTTTGGAAAGAAGTCTTGTAATCTTTCACAGAATATTGTCTGGTTATTGGTAATATATTGTTATAGTTTTGACATCATAATAATCATGTGGAATTTCTTAAGCCTCCATCACGCCACGCCTTGCTCTGTAATACTAAAGGTTGGGCAGTGTAGAAAATGTGAAGTTCTGTTCGAATTTCAAGTTATTCAAGTCAATGATTTGTTTGCTAAATCTTCTTCGCACTTTTTCTGCATCGCTTTTATACATCCTTTCTAAGATTAGGGGACCACAGCAAATTACTGTATTCCAGAAATAGAAAATAGATTTTAAACGTGTTACCATCATGTCTGTCGCTTTATTTGCATTTTAGACAGGCACTAAGAACCCAATCGAATCTGCTTAAAAGTCAGATTTTGCAAATTAGTGTCTAAGAAATTTCTATTTCTGTCGATTGCAGTTCAAATCCATCAGTTTCAAATTCATGATTTGGAGAATGTGTGGTGTGTTATTTATTTTGCAACTGATGTGAATTATTATTTTCCATTTTCCACCATTTACCAACTTAAATTGTCAACACAGGTTCAAAATCTAGCTTACGTCTGCTCTCATCATCAAGAACACTTATTTCAGAACTGAATTCTTTAAAAAAAAAATAATAATAATAATAATAATAATAAAAATAATAAATAAATAAATAAAAAGAAAGAAAAAAAAAAAAAAAAAAAAAAAAAAAAAAAAAAAAAAAACTGAACCCACCACCACAGACAAAAAAGAGGAAGTAGACAGTGTACAATGTCAAGTACATCAGGTTCGAAAGATGAAAACAGGGTGGATCTTATTAAAGATATTACCCTGTGCAACACTTCTTTAGCAATTCTCATATTTTTTCTTAGCATTTTTTTTTTCTCACGTCACAGTTTTACGATATCATTTTTCAAGGTTTGTAGGCTAGCATCTTTTACTGCATTCTCCTCATACGGTAAATAGGAATCAAAGATCAAAATTTCATGGTCACTTTCGCATATAGTTGGCTCGGGGCTGTATATATATTTGAAATCGCGTTATCATCACGATCAGAACGCGTTGTGTCTGTTCTGCAACTTGTTTACTCCTTCGTTTGGCGGCCCAGTAATTCTGTTTTTTGCTTCGAAATTCACAAGAATACAGTGAATGCAGACACAAAAGGCCTATATGTGCCCTTCGATACAAATCAGACGCGTTTACACTGGCGTGTGTATAACTATGATCCACAGACCGAACGATCAATCACACACACTCAGAAGAATCTGAACCAAGATAACCTGGTCATCGAGGTTTGCTATCAGGGGTCAGGCTATTTACTTCCGGTGCAGTTGCTAGACGACGTTGGGTTGGGAAAATGGCGGTTGTACGGTGAATAACCTGTAAACTGAGGCTTTGCGGAGCTTACTTTGTGTTTGAGTTTTCGATTTGAAGGAATATTAAAGCGACCAGAATGTTTCTTGAATCGTTAACGACGACAAAGATGGATCCGGTAAGTTAATGTGTCTTTTAGCGCTTTAGAAAGCTCGGGACATCTTCAAAAGTAAAAGAGAAAATGCCGCTCCGATATTAGGTCCATCGTTTGTTATCTAAATGAGTAGTAGTTTGTCAGAGCTGTATGTGACATGAAGGGAGCAGAGAAAGAGAAGATAGATAGTGTGTAACGTTTACGTCTGTAGGAGTGTGTCTGTGTGTTTCACCTAGTGCGTTTGGAGTGATGTTCAGGGTGTGTGTGTGTGTGTGTGTGTGTGTGTGTGTGTGTTTCAGTGTACGTGTTTTGGAGAATGAAATAATACAAACAGAGCTAAACTATATGTCCTGACTAACTATACAAGTCTGGTTATTATGAATTATAAAATTACATCGATCCTGGTCCAGTTTCTTTCAAATGGCTCTCATTTTAATGTTATAAAAATGACTTTGTTTTAGATAGCGTCATGTTTACTCAATATTATCAACAAAATGCATAGAGTTATAATAATTCTCTTTATTCAGTGTCAAGATAGTTTTTGTCATTTTACACTGAATAGATTTTGTCATTTTTATACTTACTGTTCTGTCCAGCCTTTGTGTATGCTGTGCTGAGGAATGACAACTCAGAAACTCTTTCATTGAATCATGCAAAACTGCTATTCTGTGTTCAAAATGACATTTTAACCATAGAAGATGCCAGTTTATTAAAAAAAAAAAAAAAAAAAGGTTGAGGGTTTTTTTTTTTTTGTTTTGTTTTTGTTCCAACAATAATGAAAAGAATTCATGTATGATTTGTAAACAAGATCTAATGCAATGTGAGAGTAAAACAGGCAACACCCTGGGCATGCAAAAACAATAAAATCAACTACAGTGTCCCAACTTACTACCAGTAAGTGACACTGGTATGCCACGCTCCACACTGCCAGTTGCAAGAAAACCCATGCAATACACTGCATGTGAAATATAACTTTACATAAGAAAAAAATGCAGTTGTGTCCCTTAACTGTGGAAAGAGAAAGTCAGTCATTACTTCGAGTGTTATTCGGGTCTGGCTCAGGGTACTGTAATAAAGGGGCTGAAGATAGATTACTAGCATCCAGTGTAAAGATGCAACAGCTTTTTGTAAAGATGACGATAATAGAGTTCTTAATCTAATGTTCTGGATGGACTGCAGGTGGTGATCCCTGGCTTAACCACCTATGGGAAGAAAAATAACACTGGCAAACTGTTACGCCGGCCAAGAGCTCCCAGAAAACTGCCTCCTCTCTCTCCAGATGAAGATGAGTCCGAGAGAAAAACAAGCTCTCTCACCTGAGCGGCTCTCCAGGCAGAAATCCTTTCTCCGATGTGTTTTTGACTATTTGACTTGAAGCCAGAAGATGAAATTGGCATGTCTCCACTTCCCAGTGGAGCTCCAAGTTTAGCTTCACCACCCCCTTCTGAATCAGGCCCCACCCAAAACACCTATCCATTCCGCTCACCTGTGAGTAACGTAACGTCTTTTGTGTGTCGCGAGAGGATGAGAGGTATGTCCTTGACCCCATGTTCCGGGGTCGCACAAACCTTGGCACCTACATTGATGGGAAAAGTCTGGTAAAACCATTCAAGCCTCGAGGTCCGGATCCCTTTCCTCCACGAGCGCCAAAACAGATTCCGGATATCATGTTGGACTATGAATGTGATGACATCCGTTTCTTCCCAACCTCCAGCCTTTACCTTGGAACATTTCATGGCGGCAGTGGCAGAGAAGAATCGCGTGCCATTGCGGCAGGTTCGGGAGATTGTGCACTCCAAGCACAATGTGAAAAAACTGACAGATTTGCTGCGTGTGTGAGAAAGGTGCTCCCTGCAAGACAGACCAAAAACTCAACACTATCACTTTTGATCCTGAAGGTAATCACCATAATGGATAGAATTTTTTTTTTCTTACTTAGAAGGGTGTGTGTGTGTGTGTGTGTGTGTGTGTGTGTGTGTGTGTGTGTGTGTGTGTGTGTGTGTGTGTTTGGAGACTAGGGGAGTGAATGTACACAGATGTGTGTTTATGAAATTGTGTGAGCCAGACCGTAAAAGAGAGAGAGAGAATATGTAAAAAAAAAAAAAAAGTGTAATCAAGGTTAGTTTCCTCAGAGAAGTTAGATGGCTTTTGTGCATTTTTGTTCTTGTGTGTGTGTGTGTGTGCAAGCATCTCTGTGTGCTGTGTGTGTGTGTGTGTGTGTATGCTGTGTCTGTGTGTGAGTGTGTGTGTGTGTGTGTGTGTGTGTGTGTGTGTGTGTGTGTGTGTGTGTGTGTTTTTGTGTGTGTGTTTTTTTTTTTTTTTTTTTTGCTTTATTTTGGTGTTTGGTCTCAAAGTTGGGTGACTGCAGAAGGAAATTGAAACCTAGAAACAAAAGTAGAATTACTGAGCCTCCAAACAACAAAACAAAACAAATATCAAAACCAAACAGATAAAGTGTTTGTTCATCTGTTGTTGTTTCCACAAAGTTTTGAAACTTGTTTGTCTATCCTGAAGAAGATCCAGTAGCTCAAAACACATTATGTCAGCTTTACAATTTGTTTGTTCCTTTGTTTGGGGGCTCAGTAGTTCTATTTTACTTTGATCTGTTTTGTTTGCTTTTAACCATCTCTTCTTCTCTGCAGCCAAGTAGTCTTGTTTTTTCCACACTGCTTGTTTTGGCTACTCCATACGCTTGGGTTTGTCCTGTAACAGCACACCAGTGCTGGCACTCCAGAGGCAGCAGTCACTGTCAAATATGCATGAGACAGCCCTCCAAAGGAGACATTGCACTGCTGCCAATGCCATGCTATTTCAGCCATGTTCAGAACAATCTTTGCACAACCACATATGCACTTTCAAAGGGGACAGATGATATGTGAAAAATGTATGTTTGAAGTTTTCATGTGAAAGAGAATTGTTTGGAAAGAAATGGAGGGTGTGTGTGTGTGTGTGTGTGTGTGTGTGTGTGTGTGTGTGTGTGTGTGTGTGTGTGTGTGTGTGTCTTGTGTCGGTGTGCTCAGGGTGGTGGCCAAGGGGTTGGGGGAGGGGATGAGTATGACCGTTCTAATGAATCTGGTTTACCCCAGTTGCATCTCTTGTTTTGAGACAATGCAGTTATTACATTTCTGCGCTTGACATTTCCTTGTTGTTTATCAAATCTCAGATCTCTGTTTTTGCAAAACCTTGAATTGTAAGCAGTCACTTGCATTACTATGAATAAACATGCATTGAAGTTTAAAGTTGACATCAAGCTGGAGATTCATTATGCTGTTTAAGCACATTGGGGAGAATTTCATCACACATCAACAGGTTCAGCCCACTAGTTGTTTGAAGTTTTCCTGTGTTAGTCGACCCTCCTGTTCGAGGTTTCGCTTGCAGCACACTGTTACTGATTTGATTATGCAATCACTGAATCAGGCAGCAAACAAAAAAGTTTGTGGTCACAGTAACCTGACAAATTTTTTTTTTTTTTTTTTTTTTTTTTTTTTTTTGCTACACTTAACTTGCTTTCTGAAGGATAAAAAAAAGTACATTGAAAACTCAAAGGTGTGACAGAGAATGAATTGTTTGCTGCCTCATCTTTCATATGAACCATTGAAAAAACTGAGAGGGGAGGTAATTTCCATGTACCCCCCCCCCCCCCCCCAGCCTCCACCCCCATTAGCTTATCATCTGATGCATCTTTGTGTAAGTGAAGAATACTGTAGACTATATTGCTGCATGTAGAGTTTGCACCATACAAAATTGATTAAAACCAAACGGGGAGAAACATATTATTTTTGAAATTGAGGACCAGATCTATACAAAAGTGAACACTGTGCATGATGGAATGTTACGTTGTTAGTGAAAACAAATATCAGCCATCACAAAATGGTTTTTTTAAAAGAAATGGAAAAAAAAAATATATTGTTATCGGGTTTTTGTTTTTTGCTTTGGGGTTGGGTTTTTTTTTGTTGTTGTTGTTTGTTTTTCTGTTGTCATATTTACCGTAGCCACATTTCTCCTTTGTAGTAAATCAAAGTACTATGCACAAATGATATGAATTACAAGGCCCTGTCACTATCACCACATCACCACCACACCACCACCACCATCATCATCATCATCATCATCATCATCATCATCATCATCATCGTCATCATCATCATCATGGGTAGGAGTTATGGTATGATCATTTACTGACATCATAATTATCATACCATAACTCCTACCCCATGCTAACATAAAAGTGTCGTCTTTGTGCAATTTCCTTGTTACATTGGTACCAGTCTCATATTTGGCTTTTGGCTTTGTGGATCCCCGCAGAGAAGAACGTGCCATTGTGCGAGCCGCGCATCCCACAGCACCAGTTGTTGCTGGAGATGGGCGGCCATGATCAAGCAACACGTGCGCATGCACATGCAGACGGACATACGCACCGTCATCAAGCCGGCCCCGAAGTTCAGTCCATCTTACCACGGGGGAGATACGATGTCCGTCCGTGCCACACACGGAGATCATCTTGTACGAGGATGATGTGCTGGAGCGGGAGAGTGCTGCCACAGCTTTGAGACAGTGAGGCCTTTTTTTTTCTTCTTCTTTTTTTCTTTTTTTTTTTTCGTTTTCGTTCTAAAATGAAAGAGCATCAGATTATTTTGAGGTGGTGGACGTAACATTACTCCCTCCCCTCCCTCCATCATCACCCATTTGTTCTCCCTTCCTCCAAAAAGGTGCTGCCACTGTTTTGAGACAATGAGGCATTTTTAAAAAAATTTATTTCACTTTAAAATATTAGAGATTCAGATTATTTTGAGGTAGCAGGGGTGTTGAGGCTTCCCTTCCCCTCCCCTCCCTCCACCATCACCATTTTGTCCTCCCTCCCTCCGTATGATTGACATCCAGTGGCTTAGAATGACTTTCCCGTCGACCCAATAAATTGAGAAATGAACAAATTGAATTCTGATGATAGATCTTGGTGCTGAGGTTATCCTAATACTTTGCAAAATGGAGTGGGGGGGGGGGGGGGGTTGTTTTTTTTATAAGGTTTGATTTAATGTGAAGAATGGAAATTTGTGTGTGTGTGTGTTTGTGTGATAATGATGATGATGATAATTTGTTAATTATCCCTGCGAATTTCAGAGACTCAGAAGCACCTGGTACGGACGCTATAATTCATTCGGCCCGGTCACGCTACTTCCAAGATTCGGCTGTGGAGAGGACTCACTCGCCCTTTGGTAAGTCATATGCCCTGGTACAGCTGTCTTTGAGTGCTGGCATTGTTGTTCATGGCGCTGGTGTTGTGGTCGCTGCTGCTGCTGCTGCTGTTGCTGTTCTTGATAATGGCAGTGACGGTGCACGTTGGTGTGATGATCACATTTTGACGGTGAATGTGTTGCTGTTACAGTTGGTGTGTGCGTGTGTGCGTGTGTATGTGTTGGATGTGTGTGTATGTGCATGTGTGTGTGTGTGTGTGTGCATGTGTGTGTGTGTGTGTGTGTGTGTGTTGCGTGTGTGCTTGTGTGCACATTTATCTGTGTTTTTGTATGTGTGCATGGGCATGTATCTGTATGTTTGTGCGTACATATGTGCATGCATGTGTGCATATGTAGATTCATGTATGCATGCATTTGTGTATGCATGCTTGTCAGTCTGTGTCTGTAAGGTTGCTTGTCTGTAGGCATGCATGTATGTATGTCTTTGTTAATGCATTTGCTTGCATATGTGTGTTTATGTGCATGTGTATACTTGCAAGAGCATCTGCGTGTGTCTGTGATAATACAAAATTCTTTGTTCATGCATATAAGCATTTGCCACATGCCTGTGTAAGTGACATGTGTATGTATGGCCAATGGTACAGTTGTTGCAAATTGTTGACAGATTGTTTAGCCTAATCTCTGAGTTATTCAGGAAAGAATCTCTGTTTCCCTTCCTCAAAACAGCTACACACACACCAGAACCCAGTCTTATTCCCCAAAATGAACAGTGACTCATGGGCAGTGATGTAGGTGGCAGTGTCTGTGGTGTCTTCTTTCAGCTCCCCCTGAGGATGGCTCCATCTCTCCCTCAGAGCTGGCCATTTTGGACTCTCTCATTGCAGGGGGGACGGCTCTCAGCCTCAAGGTATGTCCTGCTGCAAGAATCGGTTTTGTTTGTGTCCTCAGGTGATTTTTGTTTTGTTTCATTTTGTTTGTGGTTATTATGCACATTGTGAATAGTTGCTCAAGTTGTGCCTGCTGCATTCACTGAGGTAGACCTACACATTAAGCAGGATGACCTACTGGAACTGTTTTAAAGACTACCCATACCTTTCGCCCTGAATTCTGACAGAGTAAGCCTGTTGGAAATTGTCTTTGCAATGTGGGAGTGGAGGGAGGGAGGGGATGGGGGCCGGAATGGCAGAGAGGGGAACTGATAGATATGAGTTTATGAAGCTTTCCTTGTAGATGTTTTCGCCCCTGACAAAAGACAGTTCAAGTCACAAGTTGTCCTTGGGTTGAAGACTGCTCTGTGGTTTGTTTTGCAGACAGGAAGGATGTATTTCTCCTGGTACAACCATCATATTTGTCTTGATGGTGGGTTTAGGTGTGTGAATCAAAATGTTGACCAGAACAGCGGAGCAAATTCAGTTGCATGGGCTTTTTCCTATTCACTCTGCTGTGTTGGCTTTCTTCCTATCTGATATTCTCTTGTTTTGGCCTACCTTTTGTCTGGAGGTTCACTGCATTGTTTTTTTGTTGTTCTTTTTTTTCACAGTGCGAATTGTGAATTTTTACATGAACTCATAACTTGTTGAGCCCTGACAGGTATGGCAGGTTTAGGAGATCATGAGACCCTGTTCATTTCATAACATTCTGTTTACTTTTCACTGTTGGACCTGTAATTTTTTCGGGAGGAGAGGGGGCAAGGAGGAGGGGTTTCAGACTGAAAAGTTTGCTGTCATCATAAGATTGCTGAACATTCACTGTCTTTCAAAAAGCATTTTGTAAAAGAAATAGAACAGGAAGAAATCTGTTTCAAGATATAATGGGTAATTGATGTATTTTCTTTCTTTGTTTTTTCTTTAATTTAAGATATAGTTTCTGTTTCAAATCATGCGTAGCGTGGTCTCAAAACTTGGTGGATGCGGTGTGGACTAGTCCTCACGCAGTGGACTAGTCCTATGGACTAGTCCTCACGCAGTGACGCCTCCTTGATGAAACTGAAACTGAAACTACCGTTTCTGAATAGGGCAAATTCTGCATATGTATGTGAGCTTATGTCTATGAATCATTTTTTTCTTTTCTGTGTGTGTATGAACATGAGCATGTATGTGTGTGTGTGCATGTGTGTGAGCGTTTGTGATATGGGGATATGTATGTGTAAAAGTGTGCACCTTTTAAGAGCATATGTGTGCTTGTCTTTTTCCTTTCAGAAAATTCAGAAATGTACTGCAGTCCGATATAATGTGGTTTGAGTATGAAACAAAGATGAGAAGAAAGATGAAGAACTTCAGGCCATGTTGTTATAGGCCCTGTCATGAAACCCATGGACTGTCTGATTGCAGGCTCATTTCATTGACGCTTTGCCAGACATCAGTCCTCTGTCTCACACCCTGGTCTACCTCAACCTGTCCTTCAACAACTTCAAGGTAAGGAACGATGGTGACAAAGCGACATAGTTGTAATGTTTTATGTACATCCAGCCCTTTCTTTGATTGGCTGGTTTAAGAACAGTATAACCTGACTATATTTGACAAGTTAAGAAGTCGTCATTGTTGTTTGTAATCTGTGGTAGCATATACTTTGCTGTGCTGAATTTTCCAAATCTAAAGCTTACGGGTCGAATGTAGAGGTCACAGGATAAGTAGCTGACCTCTCACACTGTTCCCCTTTGTCAGTGTCCTCTGCACTTGCACAGGTCCTCAACCCCTTCCATCATGGCATACCAGGATAGAATTGTTCAGGTGGCTAACTGCCCCCTCAGGTAACCAAATCTACCAGCATGTTGAAATTCACTGTTCAGGAAGATTGGACTATCACCTGTATGCAGCCTTTGCTTACATGCGAACCACCATGAGTGTGCTTCAGTTCAAATTGTCAGTGGCAAAGAGTGGTGGACACACAGCCTGTCAGCAGAAAGTAGACAAAGAGCTGATCAGATCAACAGAAAGGTGTGATGCCTTCAGTATGTGCAATGGAACTCTAAACACTGGAAGGTGTTGACACATAGCCTACCCCCATTGTATCATTGCTTATGGGTGTGAATGCTAATACTCTTTTTCTGGTCACATTTCATGTCATGCCTGCTTTTTTGTTGTTGTAATCTGGCAACTAGGAGGTGGAAATTGTACTCACTTTCCAGGGTGGACACAACCTGTCAGTTCTGCATTATGTGTTTTGTCTTTATGGCACTTTTAATGTGTTTCTTTTCTTATTCACTTAGATGTGTTATTTTTATTAATTTCTGTGGTTGTTTTTAACCTGGGAATGACAAATGAAGCAGAATGTCTGGCCCTTTCAGCATGACCTTGTCTTCTTTGCCTTAAGGACATGTAGAGTTTAGCATCTCTACTATGAATTGTTTTTCTTGTATGTTCTTTTACTGGCAGGTGAATCAAGCATAGTCAGACATGTTCCCCCACCCCGCACCCCCTCCCCCCTCAAATTTCCAAAGAAGAGTGTTTTTAGTATACATGTGCTGAAATGATTGGTATTCATGTGAGGGCATGCATCAATGTGTACACCACCTTTTCCATGTGCCTACACTATGTTAAGGTTAAAATTCAGTTGTCCTTTCTTGGTTATTGGTTCTTTGTAAGTGCATTTGAGAGCATTCGAGATTGAGCATACATGGTCATGATTATTGTTATCACAATTATTGAAAAATGAATCTGAAATCAAAAGAAAGACGAACACAATATTCCTGAAAAAAGAGCATATCTTTGAAGGAAGAGGCCTTTCTTTACAGGGTCTCTCTTAGGAATTTTTTCTTGATGAGAGAAAGCTCCAGCCAGGAAAAAAATTCATATGCTTCTGTTCTACATGTTTTATACTAACTGTAGTATCTTTATGGTACAGTCATTATCAGTGTTCCTTCACTTGCCCACCAGTTGAATGCGCTGACTTTATTGGGTTACAGGTGATGACACAGACAGGGGAAACAGTGAGTCAGATAGTTATTCTCAACTTCGGTCTGCCGGTCCCTATTGTAACTGGGTATAGAGCCTAATGTTACAGATTTTTTTTTTCCCTGTGGTACCCTGATAATCAAAAGCACTGACCTCAAAAAAGCAGCAGAATAATCAGCTCACTGATAGCGGCTGCTGTATGAAAGAAGAAGAAGAAGACAGTGCCAGCTGAAATGTGATTTCTGTTATTTCACCATCATCATTACATTCATTGTCATCCTCCTCCTCTACAACACTGTTGTGCAGTATCTGCCCTCCGAGGTGCTGGACTTGTGGCAGCTGGAGGTGTTGAAGCTACGTGACAACCCCCTCATGGAATTGCCCCAGGACATCGTCCGCCTCAGGAACCTGCGTGTCTTTGTCGCCTCATACTGTCTGCTCACCACTCTTCCCCCAGGGTGTGTATGTCATAACTGTGTGAGTGGAGGTTGGAGGTTGTGGCTGTGGAGGTGGCGATGACGGAAATAGTAACAGTGTAACCGTTGACAGCAAAGTCATAATGAAAAGATGATAACTGTCCAAGGATTTGAAAAGTGTGCAGATATGCGTAAATGTGATTTTTTCAATAAAAATGAAACAAACAAAAGCATAGATAAATCAATAAATCTCCACACTGTGCTTCTCGTTCTCCGTGACATAAAAGTTGACTGATAATATTGTGAAAGCATAGTAGTTCACATACATTGCATTTCCCTGGCTGAAATTTTTTTCTTTTTTTGTACGCTTTCATTTGGTTGACAAGCTTTGGCTAATCTGCCAACACTAGGTTTTTGTTGTTTGTGAGAAACATAAGTCCATCATATACATTTGATAGCAAACAGATGATGCTTAAATTGAAGAAAGTGATGAGGAATGGAATTACTACATTCATGTGAGATAGTGAGCTTTTTCCTTCCAAGACTTCTCTGATGACAGCCATGATAACAAAACAGTAATAACAATATCAGTAATGGTATTGATCATAACCAATGATGGTAATGATCATAATATGAGTAACAGCAGTAACATCAAAACATCATCACCTACTACAAAACAACAACAAAAACAACAACAAACAAAAATTACTGTATCAGATTGAAATAATAATCTGCAGTTATGTCACGTAAAAACCACATAAATATAAAACCATATGCTTCTTCTGTCAAACACACACATATGAGATGGTGTAGTGTGTATGCAGACGCACAAATGTAAAAGCTGGATCTCCTTATTTAAATCATGTTTTCTAAGTGTGCATGATCTTTTGTTTCATGAGTATGTGTATGTTAACATGTTTATCAATATTGTTTGCCTGTTTTGGGTGTATTGAGCATAGTATTTTGTGTTGTTGACATTTTTGCATGCATTGAGCAAAATTTTTTTTTTTTTTTTTTTTGCTGTTTTGTTTTTTTGGTCATTTTTTTTTTTTCGTTATTGTTTGTATGTGTGTATTGATAATCACATCAATGTTTGTGCTGGGTCATAATATCTTTTTTTAATCGTTCGTATATGTGTTGATCACCACAATTGTATTATTTGCATGTGAGTGTGTTGTTTACCCTTTTTTTTTAATTTTTTTTTTGTGCGAGTTGATTACCATTGTATGTTGATTGCCACACTTATATTATTGCTGTGTCTGTGCATGTGTATTACATCTTTCTATTATTATTTGCTTCTATATATATATTGCTTACTATATTTGCATAATTGATGTTTTTGTGTGAGTGTATTGATTACCATATTATTGTTTGTCCTTTTGTGTGTTGATTATCTTATCTTTGTTTTGTTTTTTATATATGTTGATCATGATATTTCCATTTATTGTTTGTCTTTCTTTCTGTGCCTATCATCATATTTAAGTTGGTGTTCATGTATATGTGGATTACTATATTTACATTATTGTTTGTCTTTCTTTCTGCTGTGATTATCATATTTTGATTATTGTTCATGTGCATGTGTGAGTTGATTGCCATATTTTCATCGTTGTTTGTGTGTGTCATCATGTTTTTGTTTTGGGGTGGGGTTTTTTTCTTTGTTTTTTTTGTCTTTTGATCACTATATTTTCATAATTCTTTTCTCTTTGTGCCTGTGTTGATGACCATATTGTGATTATTGTGCTGTGTGTTGATCACCATATTTGTGATGATTGTGCTGTGTGTTGATCACAATAATTCTTGAGATGATTGTGCTGTGTGTCGATCACCATATTTGTGATGATTGTGCTGTGTGTGTTGATCATCATATTGTGATGATTGTGCCATGTGTTGATCACCATAATTCTTGAGATGATTGTGCTGTGTGTGTTGATCACAATATTGTGATGATTGTGCTGTGTTGTGATCACCATAGTGTGTTGATTGTGCTGTGTGTTAATCACCATTGTGTGATGATTGTGCTGTGTGTTTACCACAATATTGTTATGTGTTGTGCTGTGTGTTGATGGCCATATTGTGATGATTGTGCTGTGTGTTGATCATCATATTGTGGAATTGTTGTGTTTGTTGCTGGCCATATTGTGATGATTGTGCTGTGTGTTGATCACCACATTCTGATGATTGTGCTGTGTGTTGATCACCATATTGTGATGTGTGTTGATCACCACATTGTGATGATTGTACTGTGTGTTGATCACCATAGTGTGATGATTGTACTGTGTGTTGATCACCATAGTGTGATGATTGTGTTGTGTGTTGATCAGCAATGAATGTGATGATTGTGATGTGTGTTGATCACCATATATTGTGATGTGTGTTGATCAACATATTGTGATGATTGTGCTGTGTGTTGATCACCACACGTTGTGATGATTGTGCTATGTGTTGATCACCACGTTGTGATGATTGTGCTGTGTGTTGATCACCACGTTGTGATGATGTGCGCTGTGTGTTGATCACCATATTGTGCTGTGTGTTGATCACCACATTGTGATGATTGTGCTATGTGTTGATCACCACGTTGTGATGATTGTGCTGTGTGTTGATCACCATATTGTGCTGTGTGTTGATCACCACATTGTGATGATTGTGCTATGTGTTGATCACCACGTTGTGATGATTGTGCTGTGTGTTTGATCACCACGTTGTGATGATTGTGCTGTGCGTTGATCACCACATTGTGCTGTGTGTTGATCACCACGTTGTGATGATTGTGCCATGTGTTGATCACCACGTTGTGATGATTGTGCCATGTGTTGATCACCACGTTGTGATGATTGTGCTGTGCGTTGATCACCACATTGTGATGATTGTGCTGTGTGTTGATCACCACATGGTGATGACTGAACTGTTTGTGACACTCTCAGACTGTTCACGCTGGAGAACCTGCAGCACTTGAACGTGGCCTACAACAAACTGACCTTCTTACCCAATGAAATCCGCTTCCTGAAGTGAGTCATGCAGCGTTTGGGGTCCGTCCATACCTACCTGCCCTCCCAATTGGTTCAAGAATTTTTTTCTCTTGTGAAAAACCTGTCCCCAAATCTTGTGTTTTGTGGAAGAAATCCAGAATTGTAACATGTTGCCAAACAAGGCAGATTTTGAGAATGGTATCAGGGAAGTGCTGATGAAATATGCCGAAAAAAAAGTGAAATGAAAAGATGTGGTGGAAGTGTTAGTCGCTGCATGTGGTGGAACGTTGATTTTCTGTCTCAAGTCTAGCATTGTTCCACGTCTGGGAACCCATTTAACATTGACTTATTTTTGTATGTGGAGTAACAAGTAATATGATCAATAGATTTGATGAATAAAGAAATACAAACAAAAGAAAAAGTGATGTTCTGTCAAACATAATTGCAAATCTGCATAGGTGCTATTTGCATTGGTTTGAATAGGTGTTTAACAGTCAATTAGACATTTCCATGTGTTTCAATGGGAACAGGCATTATGATAAGCGCAACTCTTGTGATGCCTGAGATATAATTTTAAGAAAGGAACAAAAAAAAAAGAAAAAAAAAAGGATTTGATTAGCATAAAAATACATACAATTGCACACACACACACACACACACACACACACACACACACACACACACACATAAACACTTCATACACACTTCATGCACGCACGCGCACACACACACACACACGACACACATACACACATGTGCGCACGCACACACACACACACACACGCACACACACACACACACACACACACACACACACACACACACACACACACACACACACACACACACACACACACACATAAAAAGCAAGATGATGATTCCCATGCAGTGAAAATCGTACAGATCTGTGGCTGGTGCACACTCTTTCAAACATTCACATAACCATGTGAATGCACTGCTTGAATGTGCACACAGGTTCCTCACTCCACATTTGTGTCTAATTACACAAGACTCATGATTCCCTTGTTTTGTGTGTCAACACAGGAAACTCGAGGAATTGGACGTGGAGGGAAACATGTTACCAGCGCTGCCTGCTGGCGCATTACAGCTCCACCTGGTGGGTGTGAGGGTGAAGAACAACCTGATGCACCCGCTCTTCTGGAAAGAACACACACAGAAAGAACCACAGGTCGGTACAGACAGATGCAAGTGTTTGTCTGGTCATAAACATATGTGCGTATGATATGTGTATAATTTTACACAATACATAATCCCTGATTTTGAACATGATGTCTGTATCTTTCTGAAAGAATGTAAGAGAGAGGTGGGAGGATCTGTGTCTGACCCCGCTTACAGAGTTGAAAGATGATGGAGGTGACGACTGAAAATACAGAATCCCAGTCACAGACGACAGGGATGGTGAAATGGAAAAGGGAGTAAGAGGCTTACTATCACTACAGTCACTTGACATGATCTGATCAACAAGATTGGTTGGCAGTTTTGTTTTGTTAAAGTTCTTGGCAGAATTATGGCCGCAGTAGTGTTTTGAAAACAAAGACTGAACACCCAACTAAGCAACACAACACTTGAACACACGTTAAGAGAAAACACAGAGCATGTGTCACAATCATGGAAGAGGAGGCTGCTTGGTGTTCGCTGTTTGAACAGATATGTCGGTCCCACTCTAAGAGAGTGAATAGTGTTTCCATTTGGGTTTTGTGTGTGTGTGTGTTTAGAGTGTGCACATTCCAAATAGGATTATGGCATTTGCTCAGTGTGTTGAGAATGAGAGAGAAAGTGCCATGGTATCTGGTATTCAGCAATCCAAAAAATTAAATGATAGTTAAAGAAGAACAGGTAAAAGTGAACTTAAGATTTATAAACAAATTAAGAAATCCTCCCCCTGAGAGAGTCACTACCAAGGGAAAGTAGGTTATTTCTTTTTTTTTTTTTTTTTTTTTACCAAGGAAAACGTTCTTCCAAGATTGAACATGCAAGGGAGATAAAACTTCCAAGACCACAAAATGTCTGCTGGCAAGAATTGTCTTATCCTTTCAAGTAACTGGCTGATCTGAGTGAATGCATCGTAGCTCCTGCTTCGATGGTTTAACATCAGTCAAATGGCAGATTTTATTTTTTAACATGCTAGCAGCCAAGTTGTGAACCAAGTTCTGTTGTTAGTCCTAGAATAGGTAATGGGTAGAACGGTTCTTTGGGTCCTCTTGGTAAGATTGTGTGTTGGTCATAGTATTACACTTTGATCTTAGCCAAAAGCACAACATCATTGAGGCACACGCTTTGTCCTTCTTTTCCATTGTCCTGTGTAGATTTGTTTGATGAATATAAGGGAAAGAAAATGTTTTCAAAGTGCTGTACATTTTACATGGGAGGAAAGAAAAGGTATTCCATGGATTCTCGACTGCCATCAAGTTGCCACAACTTAATTATATCCAACCATCTCTGTCTGTTCTCTCTCTCTCTCTCTCTCTCTCTCTCTCTTTCTCTCTCTCTCTTTTTCAGCTTAACGTGTCACACTGATACTCTTGTTCAGGAAGCCATGGTTTTCTGCTTTTTTGTGTACTCGGCCAGAAGTGATGTTGTCTCAGTGTTCAGACTTGCTTATGATACGAAAATATATAATAACAATGAGGAAAAAAATGAGTTATTAGTTTCATCTTTGGCAGTGGCAAAATGTTACCACAAAAATCACCTGTGTTAACGCAAATCAAAAAGCCAGCTACCGCTGTGCACATAGTAATTTTCAAAATGTACATGTTAGCATGTATCCTTTTTTTTAAAGGGCATTGTGTCAGTGCTAAGAACAGTTCAGCACCCTCTCTCTCTCTGTCTCTCTCTCTCTCTCTGTCTGTCTGTCTCTCTCTCTCTCTCTCTCTCTCTCTCTCTCTCGCTGTGTCTGGCTGTCTCTCTCTCTCTCTCTCTCTCTCTCTCTCTCTCTTCTCTCTTAGGCTCGCTCTCACGCTCTCTCTCTCTCTTTGAAGACTGTTTTATAGATTTAATTCATTTTGTTTGGTTCTGCTTTTACTCTGGCCCGTTATACAGTTTATATTTGTACAAAGAAATTGCATCTTTTTCTTTTCTATGTCACTCTAGGAGTCATTTTAGCCACACAGATCACCTCCCCATCCTCACCCCCTGGCCATCCCCATCACCATCATGGTGTGCTGTTGTCATTGACAGAGGCTGACAGACATGGCCATGCTGGCACTGCATCAGCACAACATGATCCCAAGGGAGACCTCCCCAGCTGCCTGACCTGGTGCAGAGGATGCTGAAGATGTTGGTGCCCTTCTCTCTCTCTGTCTCTGTCTCTCTCTCTCTCTCTCTCACTCCTCCTCTCTCTCTCTCTCTCCTCTCTCTCTCTCTCTCTCTCTCTCTCTCTCTCTCTCTCTCTCTCTCTCTCTCTCTCTCTTCCTGTTTGTCTGTGTCTCTGTCTTTTTCTATCAGCTCGTCTGTCTATCTGTCAGCCTGTTTCTGTTTGTCTGCTCCTGTTTTCCATCTCTCTCTCTCTCTCTCTCTCTCTCTCTCTCTCTCTCTCTCTCTCTGTCTCTGTCTCAGAATACCGTGCAGTTTGTGGTGTGTGTTAGTGTTTGAGTGAGTGTGTATATGTGCATGTGTGTGTGTTTGTGAATTAGTGTGTGTGTATGTAGATTTGATGTGTATATGTGTGTATGTGCACACACATGCAGGCGCAAGATTGTGCATGTCTTTAGTGTGTGCGCAGGTGTATGTGTGCGTGTTTGTCTACATGTGTTTGTGAGTGTGTATGTGCGTGCATGTGTGTGTGAGCGCATGTATTTATGTGTGTCTCTCTGTTTGTATGAGAAGTTCATACAAAATATGTGAGGGACAAAAGGACATCGGTGCTAAATAAACAAACAAACGAGTCCAATGTATCGTTTCTCACACACACACACACACACACACACACACACACACACACACACTGTGTGCAGGCAGGAGACCTGTGACTGTTGTCAAGGCCCTCGCTACGGTCCTGGCCTGCGCATGATCCGTCCCGTCCCTAAACTGTTCGGCGTCAAACACTTGCCCATCATGTTCCGCGCCTGCTCCCCGACCTGTTACGAGGCCTTCTGCGGCATGGGCGGTCAGCAGTTGGCCCTGTTCTTGTATGGAGTGGATACCTCGGGTTAAAGGGGGGATGATGTGTGCTTGTGGCTGATCCAGCGTGTGGTGACATTCGTTCTTCTCTCGGTCAGGTCTGTTCACCCGTCGACTGCTGAATTATCTCCTTTGCTGTAATTACTGTGACAATCTGACCCAGAGACACAATGACACTGACATTTCTTGAACTGTTTGAAATATTCTAGAGAAGATGAGTTGATTGTTGAAATCCTTGTGGTGTCTCAATCATTTTGTTTTGTTTCGTTTCTCTTCTGGGACAAAAAACTAAAAAAAAAAAAAAAAAACCCTAATCAATCAAGTAATTTTTAAACAGCACACTTCCAGTGACATGAGTCCTACAGGACCAATACACTGCAGTTTACCGGACGTCGCTTTCAGTATCAAACTGTCAACAGTCTCACAAAAGTCATACACTGGCCTAACCATGTCTCATCTTCTGCCAAAGATGTGGATCTCCAAGTGACAAAGCCTCTGTGATATGTATAGGGAGTGAGAGGTGAAAGATGTCGCAATCCCCTGGTGATTATCTGATCTGTCTACTCCAACCCATCACAAGGATGTCACAGTCCCTCACTGAGGCTGAATATTTATCAGTAGCGTTTAGAGGGTTAAAGCTCTGACCGCTGCATCAGGTGTTGTGACTGGGCACTTGAAACCATCATGACGGCAACTGTGATGAATGTATTCACCATGACGGATTTCAAGACTTGTTACCACTATGTATGACAGTATTGCTCAGTGGCCAGTGAAATGAGTTTCCGTTTACAGAATTGTTTTTTGGCAGAAAATGAACTTCAACACCTCACCCTCAAACTGTATTGTGCCAGATTTATAACTTAGGCAGAACATAGACCTTTTTTGTTTTAATTCATATGCCGACTTCTATCCAAGGAAACTATACAAGCCATTGACCAAACCATTTCATAATGCACAGTACTTTCCCTTTGACCAAGAGATTGTTTATATTATGAAGGGAACATTACTTTGCCAGAAAAATCATCTGATTATTTCAAGAATATATGCTGATGGGCAAGTAGAAGCACTTTGAGGTGAACACACAAATTTTTCACTTTTTTTTCCCAGTAACAGATTATGAAAGACATATTTACAAAAATTTACAAGTACCACTTAAGAAAAAAAAAAAAACGACAACTGGACAATTTCGATGTAAATATAGCAGTCTTAAATCATCTACAGATTGTATGCTTTGGTCATTTTGTGTATGTAAGTGTAGTGTCTCAGATTGAAAGTGAACCTATCATCTGAATTTATTTCAGTTAGATTTCTCAAACATGACCAAACTGTTAGCCATGAGATGTTACAGTTTCAGTGTTACAGTTAAGCTCAGCTGTGACCAGTACTTGCGATGACTTTCAAAACTAAACTGCTGCTAGAGAGGAAAGTGATATTTATCTGTTGACGCTGTGTGAATCTTTCTTGAGTTATTGCTTGTTGTACTTTTGCAGGGTGAACATTTTTTACATCTGTTTGGTTCTGGATTGTGTGAGGTTCAAATCCAGATGAGGTCCTTTTTTTCAATCAGTTTTTGCTGAAGTTCTGGAAAAAGCAAAAAGGCATGATTCAGAGACTGTTAAAATGTATCAGTAATGTCTTTCAATCCACTTGTTTCGAAGCCAGAGGGAGGGTTGGGAGGGGAGGGGATGGAGGCTTGTTTTTATGCATTGTTGCAGGTGTATTTTTTTCCCAGATCAATTTTTGAAAGTCATATTGGTTACCCTATATGTGATGTTCTTTGATGTATATGCAATAATGCATAATTGCTGGTGGACACATGCATATATGTATACACACACACACCTACACACACACACACACACACGCACACACACACACACACACACATACACACACACACACACATATACACACACACACACACATACGCAGGCAAGCACACGCACATGCCACACACACACACACACACACACACACACACACACGTAGGCAAACACATGCACAGGCACAACACACACACGCATGCAAGCATGCACACACACGCACACGCGCGCGCACACACACACACACACACACACACACACACACACATTTGTTACAAAATGCAGACACTGTCATTCCTTGCAATTAAATATTGCAATAAATAGTGGGGGGGGGGGGGGGGGGGGGGGGGGGGGGGGGGGGGGGTGTTAGGGGTGTTTAAAGTGTACTGGACTGTGATATTGTTTGACTTTGACGGTGGGTATTGTGTGCATGTGTACAAGTCATAGTGCATTTGTGACACCATATATCTGAGACATTGTCTACCTACATGTTTTGATACATGTGAATATATGCTGTGTGTGCATACACTTGTGCGTGCATGTGGTTGTGTGTGTGTGTGTGTGTGTGTGTGTGGCTGTTTATGTGTATGAGTGCAAGTATGCATGCGTACATGCATGTTTATATGTGCATGCATACACCACTGCACTTGTATGTGTATATGTACGTGTTTATAATCAAATGTTTGAAAGGTTTCTGTGAAATGGTTGTAAAAGTTTGTATATAAATGAATTTAATGTCTGTGTACTTGGAGAGCTTGGTATGTCAATAAAGTGTAAAATCAGTAAAGCATAATTCAAGAGTTTGCTTTCGGTGTGTTTTTATTTTGGAATGATGTTTCTTTTGTGCTAAAGATGCTGTGCCACCCCTGCATATCAAAGTCATGACGATCTTCAGCATTAGACCACTTTTTCAAAGGTGGAGGGAACATAAGAGGTAGAGGGTTTGATGTCTTTTCTGATGTTCACAGTGCAAAAATAATTGAGGAGTGTTACAGTAGAGGGACAGGGGTTGATGTGGGGGAAGAGGGGGTTAGAGGTCAGGGTTGTGGGCAAAAAGAAGAACATTCTTCATTATCCTCATTCATTGTGCAAAAATATGTGATGAGTTGCAGTGGAAGGAGTGGGGGGAGGGGGGGGGGAGGGAGGATGTGTTTAGAGGTTAGGGTCATAGACAAAGAAGAATGTACTTCATCATCCTCATCCACTGCACAAAAATGACAGACGAGTGTTGGTTTAGGGAGGTGAGAGCTGGAGGTCAGGGTGGTGGGCAAAAAAGAATGCAACTCATTATCCTTGTTCATTGAAGAGACCACACACACACACACACACACGCGCATACACACACACACGCATGCACACACACACATGCATACACACACACACATACTGACTGACTGAAACCATTTTATTGTCAGATTAACTCAAAGCTGTACTGATTAAACACGCACGCACACACACACACACACACACACACACACACGCACACACACACACACATGCACACACATGCATGCACACACACACACGCATACACACACACACACATACACACACACACATGCACACATACACACACACACGCATACATACACACATGCACACAAACCGTTAAGCAGCAGGGGAGAAAATAAATGGGTAGGAATGATACAACTCTTCATTTAGATTCAGTGAAGGATGTACCGGTTGATGCTTCCATTTATTTGTTGTATTATTTTTGACAATACCTCTTTAAGGGTGCTTTTTTTTTTTTTTTTCTTTTTTTTTTTAGAATGTGGGGAGGTGACTGGGGGATTCTGAAGACCAAGATTCATAACTCTGTGCAGTTTACCTTGTTAGACATAAGTCAACATTTTTCACGGCACAATCTCTTCCCCCCCCCCCCCCCCCCCCCCCCAAAAAGTCTCTCACACCCCTTTTACTCTCAGAGCATTGTCCCCTCATTCTTGCCACCCCGTAGAGAGTCGCATTTTGATTGGTCCCTTTAACAGACCCAACAATGACAATCGTCAGGGAGCAGTTTGTATCTGGTTGTTGTGAGACCACGCACTAGAGGATACACTGTGCTTCTGCTGCATCTGTTTGTATTCAGTAGCGCCTACTCTGATCTAAAATGTGCAGGATACTTAGCCCCCATTTCAACAACAATCATTACTCCTCCGTTGTCATACCATTGAGTGTCGCCTTACGAAGGGTGCCACCACATCCATAAATGATGATTCCTTTGAACTTTGAGCATCCGTTTGGTTTGAGACACTATGATTGTGCTAAACTGGTGATTTATGGTTTGTGTGTGTGTGTGTGTGTGTGATATATCCTGGCATCAACCAGGCCCAGGAGGCGCAGACACGCATGACACATGTCAGAGCAACATTCTCGAGACACCTCCATCCTCATGGATGAAACTTTTCTGTGTGGTTGTAGTCATGCCATTTGAGCCGATATCACAGTCAGCCACTTCAGGTAGGAGTCAGCAAGGGCCTTGGAGGGGGGGGGAAGCCCCCCTCATGGGATTTGAACCCACAACCCGCAGTTCTAGCCCCAGGAACATGGAAGCTTGCAGATTTTTGTTATTCATGATACCCTAGTAAAGGTTCAGCAAATTGTTGTTGCCTTGAAACGCACACTGGTAAGTCTTAAAACACACGCTGGTAGGTTTTAAAACTCACACTGGCAGGTCTTAAAACTCGCACTGACAAGTCTTAAAACTCACACTGGCAAGTCTTAAAACTCACACTGGTAAGTCTTAAAATGCAACATGCACTGGCAAGTTTTAAAACTTGCACTAGTAAGTCTTAAAACTCACACTGGTAAGTCTTAAAACTCGCACTGATAAGTCTTAAAATGCACACTGACAAGTCTTAAAACTCACACTAAACTGGTAGGTGACTTCCCCTAGGAATTAGAGAGGCACTGGTCAGGGCAGGTGATACCAATGATAACGATGGCTCTGCTGAGATTCAAACCCACAACCTGAGCTGCTGCAGTTGTGGAAGAAATTTTCCATTCATTCATTCAGCATACATGGGAAAGCCACATGTTTTGAACTTCCAAAATATTTTGTTCACCAAACAATGTAAGCAATACAAGCATTTTGCTTGTTTTCGATTTTATTTCACTCATTGAACAGAATAAAGATTCTCTCAAGCAATTAGATCACTAACAATAAGGCTGTAATTCTGTCAATAATAATGTGAAGGAATGGAATCAGTCTTTTGGTTTGGAGTTTGAAGACAGTTGGTAAGTAATTGTCAGACTCGGCACTGGAGCCCCTGAACATGGATTTGAATGCCATTTGGCAGCCCTGTCTGCCGGATCATTAACACAAAGCAAATAAAATAGGGCTTTGAAACAAAGGAGTTGAACAGGAAGAGCATCCCCAATGTGTAAACTCTTGTGAGGGTATCATATTTGACTTTCCAAATTCACCATGAACCCTGAAGAGGAGAGAAATGCATCCCAGTGCTGAAAGGTCTCTCAACGCCAATCAGTCCATATTCCTCTGTAGCAGATCATCGGAAGAATCGCACATCAGAAAAGTGGTCCTCTTTCTGATGAACCATCGCAACAGAATCTGTGGCCCTTGCAAATACCGATGGGGTCAGGGTCAGATAAAAACAGAAGGGCCTTGAAACAACAGGCTTTAACCTGGTAGCCGAAAGCAGTTCCCGCGAGGCCTGATGTATGAGGAGGTAACAGCAGATGTCTGGGAGATTCTGGCTCACTGCCCAATCCCCTGGCAAAATGGAAACATGCAGCTTTCTGATGGTTTTCATTCTGAACATTTGGGGCAAAGAGGTACAGATTCAACATACTAAGGTTAATGAGTAATCTCCTCTTTCTGTTCTTTTTTGGTATCAGAGAAAGGTCGCAGACAAAACCAATAGAGACAGAACAGGGAACACAGTGACTGCACCTTTCTTGATCAACAACTAGTCCTCCTTCACACAAGAGGCTTTGGTCTGACCTGGGGGAATCTTTGTCCAAGTTTGCTTTGAAGACAGAGGGCAGGAGATTCTCAGGCTTCCCCTAGCTGCCAAGAGGACCTGCTTGTTTGAGTTAAGGTCCAACCTACCACTGGAGGAAGACAGAGAGCAGACCCCCATTGGAAATCAACTCTGAGCCCCCTGGATGATCAAGTTTTACATCCAGTGCATCTTGCATGATTTTTGCCAAGAATTCGTATGTGGTAGGCTGGACAGGAGAGTGAGAGCTTTGACTGTGAGCCCTTATGTTCATGAAAGGAATGCGATGGATAAGAAGAAGAGGATACAAAATGCAGAGGCTTAAAAGATCCACAGGGGAGGGGGGGGGGGGGGGGGGCCTGAGGTTTGGCCTCACTGATCTTTTTTGCAGATTTGGCAGGGGGGGGGGGGGGGGGGGGGGGGGGGGGGGGGGGGGGGGGGCCCAAGGACAAGCCTGTCTCAAAATAATCTTATGATCATTAGACAGGCTATTTGAGTCCAAAAGATTTTCTCCGACTCTACTATGAATGGCAGGCGAGAAGACGTGCTGAGAAGCTATCAAACCCGCAGATACCATTGCTGTGAATCCCATTTTCTGGATTTCCTGAACAACAATGGAGAGAGAGAGGACAACACCACGAACGACTGATGAGAGACTTGTTGACCAGCTTGTCTCAATAGAGCAGCAAAAGAAGACTGCTTAATTTTTAGAGACTCTGACGTTGTCAAGGGGTGGAGGAGCGTGGGGACAAAGAGAGACAACTCACTGTATATGGTATGCATGATGGCGCTTGCTCGCGAAGAGCAGGAAATACCCACTATTCGAAAAGAATAGAGGCAGAAACTGGGATGCATGAAAACCGATTAGGCTATTCGGGAATAGGGGGCCTAACTCATGTGGTCCCTTCCGGTCCGCGTACGGATAAAAAATGGCGGCAATCATCCTTTCCGAAGGAGAAGTAGACGAAATCTACGTAGAAATAGGATTTTCCGAGACAGGACGCACCCTTTTGAAAAATTTGACGACGTAGAATTGTATGAAAAAGTTCAGATTTCGGAGGAATGACGTCATCGAAATTACAGATGAAATTGCAGCAGATATTGAAGTTACAAACCGTCTTGGAACACTCCCACCGTTGTTGCAGGTGATGACAGCCTTGAGATTTTATGCCAGTGGCTCGTTCCAGGACATCTGTGGAGAACTGATCGGCGTGCATCAGTCAACAGTGTGTCGGGTCATAAAACGAGTGACTGATGCGCTGTACCGCAGAGTGCCTGAGTGGGTTGTTCAGCCAACGCAGCAAGAAGCTGAGGAGATAAAAAGAATGTTTTTTGAAAGGAGTGGATTCCCGGATGCCATTGGGGCCATCGATTGTACCCAGATTAGGATCCAGGCGCCGAGTGGGGACGAGTACGTAGAGCACGAGTATGTCAACAGGAAGAATTTCCATTCTATCAATGTGCAGGTCAGTGAAAAAGAGAGAGAAATGAGTGTGTTGTGGTGTGTGTGTGTGTGTGTGTGTGTGTGTGTGTGTGTGTGACCGTATTTGTGTGTGTCACTGTGTGTGTGTGTGTGTGTCTCAAAGTTATATTAGGAGTAGGTATCGGGAATGATAAGGAATGATTGAAATGCATCATATGGTATTTGTGGAAGAGTGCGTTTTAGTGTGATAGAGTGAAAATCAGATTGGATTAAAAAATCAGTTACCAACTTTACTTAGAATATATACATTTGTTATATGAATAGTGTGCATATAGAATGTGTATGGTTTTCAGTGTGTGCATATGGTAGACTTTTGAATGTGTGCATTTGAATGTAGTTTGATGAGAGCATGAAATATGTCACACACAAACCGTATGCCTGTAGTGTAATAGTCATACAGTGTAATGCACTATGATTGAATGACTGCACACATACATACAGACTGACCTATATCACTGTTTTTATTTACCATTTCCTTGTAGTACAGTGAATATGACATGTGCACAGTCAGAGTATTAAGTCTGAATTGCATTAAATGAAACTGTTCCTGTTTTGTCTTAGCAGATATTTGTATAATAGTTACACACACACACACACACACACACACACACACACACACACACACACACACACATTGTATAGATATAGGTGATTAGTGTTGATGGTTTACTATTAAAAGAAAAGTATTATGTAAGATTTGTGAATTGTCCCTCCCCCACCCCCCCTCCCTCTTTCTTTTTTAAATGCAATTCTAGGTAGCATGTATAAATGTATGTACTGGATCCATTTACATATTGTAGTTTAGCATGTTGTTAGAATGTCGTATAATCAACAGATGAATTCAAACTACTGTCTTAATTTTCTCCTGGATACTGTGAAGGAAAATAAACATAACCAAAAATTGAGTTTTAGACATGTATACTAGAGTTTGGACCAAGAATTCTCTTCAAATGAGCAAGGATGTAGGTGTAAACAGGGCCGGGTGATCATTACTTTGGTATTGTATGCCTTTGTAAAGTACCATGTTCTATCAGCTTATGATGACTATGAAGGCATTTTATTGATCCAGTGAAATTCAATTCAGAGAAGACACTTTCATTCAAGCTGCATAACTTGGCATCAACAGACCACACACAAAAAATGTGGATGTGTACTAGCTTCAAATTGTCTGTCATAATGCAGTAGCCTTATCTCCACCTCCATCCTCTTCAAATATACAGGGTAGGTTGGCAGATTGTCATAAAGAAAGTTAGCAATATATGGATAGATAAATACCATAGATACATAGACAGATAATGAAAGCCAGGTCCTAGATATGGAGTTGATGAACATTCATTCTTTACTGCTGTGACAAGATGGTAATGAAATTACAGTGTGTGGCATGTGAAATACTGAAAATCAGAAAATGAAAAGTACCATCATACAAAAGACAAAGTCTCTGAATCATTAACATTGATACACATCCATTAATTAATGCAAGAATACATACATGATTGGAGGAAATAGAATGGATCCATTCCTAAACATGACCCCCCCCCCCCCCCCCCCCCCCCCCTCCCAAAAAAAAAAAAAAAAAAAAAAAGTGATCATGATTCAACAGCAAAAAAAGTTATTCACAAATCCAACCATGCAAGTTTTCATTACCAACACTACAGCACGGAGATTCAACAAAGGAGAATGTTGAAAAGAAATAGGAGAAATGTAAAACAAACCAACATGTTTCTCCACAAGGTTTTTTTTTTTTTTTTTTTTTTTTTTTTTACATTTTCCTTGTGGGCCCTTTGTTCAATATTGTGTGTAGTCTAAACAATTGTTTGTGTAGTATTTCTGAATTGTTTATATTGCAAAAATGTACCTTACCACATGAAATAAAATCAAATTTGAGCTGGTCTAGCTTTCTTGTTGTTTGCAATGATTTCACTTTTCTGCTGTGCTGTTTTTCGGCCATGTTTGTACTGTAGATTTATTGAATATCTCCACTTTTTAGCCCACACACACGCACCCATACCCTGCTTAAAACAAACAAACAAAGTTTTTAAGTCACTAGAATACATGTTCCAAAGTTCTCACATCTTTCTGACATAGTATAAAACATTCGAGATTTTGATACCAGCTTTGAGAATTTCCAGTGCTATCCTTCTTTCCATAGATCAGCACAGTACATAACCATCTTTTCAGCAGAAAGAAAAAACTCCCCTCTTTACGTACATGTTAGCATGTGCTCGCTAGACCAAATTCAAACGTCGTTAAATGAACAGGTCAACTACATGGCAATGAAAAGAAAAAGAAAATGTGGCCGTGGAAAATTTTACATTTGCATACAGTCATTTCTATAATGAACTGATGCAGTGTTCAGTTCCTTTCACATATGTACATATTTATGTGTCTTCACAGGTGGTCTGTGATGCTGACCTGATATTTTGGAACTGCATCGCACAGTGGCCAGGCAGCGTGGATGATGACAGGATACTGCGGGAAAGTGAACTGTTTGAGCAGTTCGAAGGCACCAGCAGACCACTGACAGGCTTCCTGCTGGGAGACAGTGGCTACATGCAACGAGACTGGCTCATGACACCCATCCCCAACCCCAACACACAAGGAGAAACAAAGTACAACTCCTGCCACAGCTCAGCCAGAACAGCGGTAGAAAAGGCCATCTGGGTTTTAAAGAAACGGTGGAACTGCCTGAGACAACTGCGCGTAGATCCACCCAAAGCCTGCAGAATCATCAGAGTCTGCGTGATGCTGCACAATCGGGCCACATCATTGGACTTAAGACCACCATCTGATGACGAAGAGGAGGAAGAAGATGTGGAAGAGGAGGAAGAGGAAGAGGAGGATGATGACGATGACAACCTTTCGCAGACTGAGAGAACACGGAGGGCTGCTGGTGCTGCAATGCGAACACGGGTTATTCACAACAGTTTCACCTGAAAGTGAGTACTTTAGTAGTTAACATTAAAAAAAATATTCAAAAAAAAAAACAACCTGCGTGGCTGTTTTGCATACCTTTTGACATATAACATGAAGAGGGATGCAGACACTATTTAAAGGGAAGCATACTGTCTTTGCAGAGCACCAACCATTTTTTTTTTTTTACTGTTTTCATGGGAGAAAAGATGCACATATGCTAAATTTGCCTGAGCCCTACATCTTCAGCATTTTGTTCATACATACATACATAATTGCCTTTCATATTTACTCTGAGTTTTTTTTTTTTCTTTTTTTTTTTTTTTTTGCCTGGTCTTTAGTATCCAAATACAAGGCTGAATTGCACACAGCCAACGTTTCATATTCCATGCACTTTGACACTCCATACACTCTCTACAACTAATATTATAAAAAAATGTACTGTCAGTGCCGCAGTACAATCCCTCTAATCACCAACACTTTCATACTATGGTTCTTTCAAGTGTGAACTACGAGTTCACATATTCAGTGTTGTCTTCTTCACTTTGTTTCAAGCCATTTGGTTCACATATTCAGTGTTGTTTTCTTCACTTTGTTTCAAGCCGTTTGGTCCTGACCATTTTGTCAACATCATTTCACATAATTCGTGCTTTGCTCCCCTCCGCTTCTCTCATGCACTTCTTTTTCCCATCTCATGTTTCTCCTTCTCCGTCTCATGGTTCTCCTCTTCTCTCATCTAGAGCTCTCAGTCATCATATCTGATATGGTACTGCTCTTTTTTGTTTTATTTCAGCTCTTACATACCCCTTTGAAAAGATCTTCCAACTCTTCTTTGACTACTCGGCTGCCAGTGCACCTGCCACCAGTATGTTCCCACGTTGCCAGTGCACCTGCCGCCTGTATGATCCCTCTTTGCCAGTGCACCTGCCGCCAGTATGTTCCCTCTTTGCCAGAAGACGTGTTGTCATCAGCCATGTGCCCCTTGCCAGTGATTCATGTAGAACGCTGAGAAGAAATATTCTGGACAACTGCACTATGATTTCAGATTTGTATGTAACAACCTGATCCTCAGCCAATTAGTGTGTGTGTGTCTGTGTATGTGTGTGAGTGTGTGCGTGTGCCAGATACAGGGAGAAAAAAAACTTGCCCAATATGCAGTGTACTTGGTCTGTTTGGGACAATAACAATGGACTGACTCTGGATGTGGAAGGTGCATCTGAAACAGTCATACATGCACGTATGGATTCTTGTTGAATGCATTCAGTGATGTAACTTACTCATAATGTACATGTGTATGTACTCCAATGTGTATGATGAATACTTTGTGTTTAGAAAGGTATTCTGTCACAAAATGGTACTGTGTTAAAGTGTCTTTGGGTAGTGTGATATCTGACCTATTAAGCTTTCGTCTCTGTGTCAGATTCTGCCTAATTTTCCATAGTAAATATAGTTGTTCACTTAGAATTGACTATAATCTGTTTGATCTTCATTTGTGACTTAAAGTGCAGGCTGGGAGGTTGTGGTTTTGAATTCTGTCTGTATCATATATTTTTGGGATTTTTTTTTTTTCTGCCCCGACTGACTCATACCTAGTCAGAGTAGAGTTGCTCTGGGTTCAGATGGGAAGATGCATGAGAGTATTGCTTAAGCGTCCTGACGAACACTGCAGCTGTGTCTGCACCTCTGGGGCCTGGTTGATGCCAGAACACAGTGTGAAAGTAAGCGTAAAGTACAGCCCCTATCATGTAGTCCTAGGCCAGAAAGGATCTTCACAGCATCACCTTTGTTCTCATGGATCATGATATAAACACGCTTCGTGTTCATGCCCAGCTCGCTTAATGACCTCAGTTCAGTACCTGTTGCCCTTGGATGAGTTGCCAGTCATGGCAAGGGGATGGGGGGAGGAGATTTTCACATAGGCCAGTCCACAACTATGCCATTATAGTTTTGAAGTAAAGGCTTGATAGGTAGGGACTTTCAACTCTTGGTCGGAACTGGTGCTACAGGTGCAAATACACCTGTGTAAAGACTTGGCAGCAGTGCAGTGTCCCAGTGGTTTGGCTCATGCTGGCTTCTGGCTTGACGCCGAGTGGTCCCTGTAGATCACAGGTAGCACCCAGGGTGTTATGGCACAAAAGGATGACACGCACACGCACGCAGGCATGCATGTGCACGCACACACACACACACACACACACACACACACACACACACACAGTGAAAGA
>JADBJO010000339.1:652500-672500 GCA_016801955.1 Conus betulinus | reverse complement strand
GAAGAGTTCCCCCCCACCCCCCCCCCCCCCACCCCCCCCCCACCCCCCCCCCCACCCCCCTCGCCGGTACAAGTGTATCAGCCCTGAACTCTGTACATTCTAAAGGACCAGCGCCGCAGCCAGGTCATGACTACCTAGATACCCGACTGCTGTCAGAAATATGTCTACGCGCCTCCGGGATTCGAACCTGTACCTCCTGGGTGGATCATCCCTTAATCGTGTTGAACAGAGTAGAGGTGTGGCCAACCTTTTTATGTCGACCTTCCGTGATTTCTTCAGACTACTCGTGTCGTTTACCTTTCATTGTGCTCTCCCTTATGTATGGGATTCGAACCTGTACCTCCTGGGTGGATCATCCCTTAATCGTGTTGAACAGAGTAGAGGTGTGGCCAACCTTTTATGTTGACCTTCCGTGATTTCTTCAGACTACTCGTGTCGTTACCCTTTCATTGTGCTCTCCCTTATGTATGGGATCAACGATAGGGAGTCATGACTACATGACTGTACCAGACAGGATCACGAGTTTGATAAGGAACTGATGGACTGTTGCCTGCCAGTGTGTGCGCGATGGTTTGCCGCTGAGCATGCTTACTTGCCTTATACCACAATTCCACACAAGCTACGAGTCCAACGAATCGCCACGAATTGATAAATTTTAGAAATCGTAAGGAATCGTGGATTTTTGCAAATTTCTGTCCAAAATCTTGACGCTGAGCGAATCGGTTACAAATTTGGTAAGATAGACTTGGGAATATTCGTGGGATTCGGCTCAAATTGGCGGGAACCATTGAAGATTGCTCAGAAATGACTACGATTCACAAGAATCGCTTAGGAATACTTAAGGATTGTTAGATTCAGTCAAGAATAATCTACAAATCTTCCGAAGGCATCACGAATCTGGTACGGTTATAATTTAAATCGTGACTATTCTTGAAAAAAAAAAGCCCTCATCCCTGCTGGGGCATCAGTTCCAAAATGGATTGCCAACGTAGAGCAGCTGTTGCTCTGGCCCTGGAACTGGGGTATGAACAGCAGCTGGTGATGAACAGAAGAAGACTGGTTCGAAGAAGGAGGAGGGCCCCCAGGTGGTGGGTCAGACCATGGCTGACACCAGCGAGAAGACTAGAGTATGGGCACTATAACAGACTGATGCAGGACCTGAGGGTGGAAGATGAGAATGCCTTTGCCAACTATGTGAGAATGCCACCTTAGAAGCGTAGTCCATGATGCACACTATGAACGTTCTGAATCGATTGAATGTTTTCACATCTACATCACCCACATATGAACATTCTGAATCGATTGAATGTCTTCACATCTGCAGCACCCACATATGAACATTCTGAATCGACTGAATGTTTTCACATCTATATCACCCACATATCGAGTCAAGGCAAACTCGAAAATACTAATTCTATAAGAACACCATTTTCCAAACTAGCAGAACACCGAAACAGACCAATCTTTTATTAACATAACATGAATTCGGTGTTGTTATTACTACTGAGAACACCGAACCAAACTGACAAAAAATCACATGATATGACCTTCTTTTTTTAATTACCAGAAAACCATAGCAAACTTGATACACATACATGATATGAGTCCTTTCTTAAATCCAGAAAAAAAAAGTCTGTAACAAATTCCGTCACCGGAAGTTTTTCCATCATAGCACCAAGTTGCATGGGTGAATGAAGTATGCAAGTGTATGAAGTGTATTATTCCATTAACGATAGAATATGACATCCCCCCCACCCCCCTCATCCCCATCCCTTTCCACCTTGACTATTTTAAGTGAGAAGTGATAAGATCTACAGATAAGGGCCAATTGAACTATTTAACAAACACTTACAAACTGAGTCAAGAACAGAATAATTGTTTAAAATATATGGTAAAGGCAATGAAGTCGATCCATCAGTGTAACCATCAATACCCGAATGTCTTAGGAGTTCTCTTGTTCTTGGGCATTGAATCAGCAAATGACTGACATTTAAGGATTTCCCACACATACATTTAACATTATGACAATGTTTTGTTTTCAATGCGTTCAAACGGAATCTATGGATTAAGCTTTCAGTCTCCCTAGACGAGGAGGAGACTTGTTTGAACGTTTTCCCATTGTACCCATCACTATCAAAATTTTATACAATTGTGATAATATTGAATGTCTGAGTTCATCAATGAGGTTTTAACTTTTTGTCTTAACGTTGAAGTTATAATTGAAAAACATTCATTCAGATCTAAGGGAACTTTGAGTGGTATTGCGTAATTGATATTTTGAGCTGCTTTTCGTGCAAGCTGATCTACACGCTCTCGTTGGGCACTATACCACAATGAGAGGGGATCCAACAAAAGTGACTGTAATGCCTTGCATGGATAAAAGGTGAATAATGTGATGAATTTCAAATATCATATCAAGTCGGATTGAAGGACATGCAGACTTAATCGAGTAGATTGCTGCTTTAGAATCAACACCTATTAAAATTTGTGAACTTTTTATTGGAAAATTTAAAATAAAATCTAACGATTTAAGTATAGCAAGTAATTCTGCACTGAATATCGATAACTGTTTACCAAGATAGAAGAGCTTTTGTACTTTGAGGCTAGGGATTATGAAGGCTGCTCCCGTGTTATTATTTTCTAGCACTGAGCCATCTGTAAAAATTTTCAAATGATGATTGTACTTAGTTTCTAAATGAGTGTAAACAGATGTTCTTAAGATATGTGGACAATCCTTTTTTGAAAACATCTGTATAATCAATATCAAAGGAGGCTTTACAGTGTTCCCATTTTGGAATAGGTGAATACGTGGGCTTTTGGGCTATGTTATTTTTATCTATTTGGTATCCTTTAGAAGATCAGAGGAAAATGAGTAAATAGACCTTGCTGACTGTATGTTTTTTTGGCACGTTTTCCAAAATCCTTCTCTGATTTTAAACATACTTCTCTGAGCAAAAAAATTGTTTTGTGAGAAGCTCTTTAAGACAAATTTTGAAGTAGAAGCTTTCCGAAGTTCTCTGAAAGGGGCAAGATCCCTGCTTCATTATAGGTCCCTAAGTTAGATGTATGTGTGGGAACCCCAAGGGCAATTTTATACGCTTTGCAGTCAGTGCTCTGAAGTTTATTTAAAAGGTATTGAGGTGCATTAAAAAATACTTCTTGAGCGTAAGTTAGTCTAGAGCGAATAAGGGCAGTTGCTAAAATGGTTAATGATTTCGAATCCTGTCCCCAAGATTGTTTGCTAATTATTTTAAGGAAATTTAAGCTTTTTCTTGCTTTGTTTAAAATGTATTCAATATGAGTGTTCCAAGTTAATTTATTGCTTAAGATAACACCCAAGAATTTAACACTTTTTGCATAGTTTAAAACAATGCCATCCAACGTAAAAGTAGGAAGTTGTCCTGGATCGTAACCAGAGAATTAAAAAGAATCATATTTGTTTTTTTTCTGGGGAAAGAAAGGCCGTTCTCATTTAAAAAGTTATTGATCTTATTTAGTTCATGTTGATTTTTATTTTGATGTAATTCAGTGATCTTGATGATGTATTCTTTTTCATTGTCACTTTTGTCCATAGGCATATATCATCAGCAAATTGAGCCACTTCAATATCTTTAGAAAGACTGTTAGGAAGATCAGAAATTAAAATATTAAATAATATTGGAGAAATTACAGAACCTTGGGGTAAACCCATTTGTAAAGGTCTTGGGTTGGAATATATGTATTTCCTATTTTTGTTTGAATGTGCCTACAGTGTAGAAAATCTTGAATAAAAATTGTACATATTCCCGCTGATTCCAATATTCTTTATTTTGTACATTAGTCGTTTGTGCCACACTTGTTCGTATGCTTTACGAATGTCAAAAAAGGTAGCGAGAATGTTCTTACGTCGTGCAAATTGATGTTTTACGTGAGTTGTAATTTTTACTAAGTGTTCAATTGGAGATCTGCCTGCTTGGAATGCAGCTTGGTTGATTGATAGGAATGATACTGTTTTTGTTGCAATGATGAATTAGCCTTTTTAACACTATCTTTTCCATCAATTTACATATGTTAGATGTTAATGATATTGGTCGATAGCTTTATATCTTTGAGTGGTTTCCTTGTTTATGAATTGGTATAATAATTGAGTCCTTCCAAATCAGGGGCATTTTTCCATTGTCCCAACATTTTCGGAAAAACAAATGTAGAAAATGTATTATATTTTTTGCGGGAAATGACCTAACATTTCATTTGAAATGCCATCTAATCCCACTGATGTCTTTTTTATTCAGATTTATGATACAATCTTGGACTTCCTGCAATGTTATAGCGGTATTTAAATAGTGATTTTCTGTAGGTTGAGGGCTATAATAGATGTCTTTTTTTTCTCTTCAGTTTCGCGGCGTTTTTTCTTGTCCAAGGATAAGCTGTCAATGCTACTGTTGTTCGCAAATAAGTCTGCAAAGGCTTCAGCTTTATCAAATTTGATGGAAATTCAGATTGTTTTAAATTAATTGGACAATGTGGAAGGTTAATTCCATTTTTCATCGTTTTTAATTGTGTCCAAACTTTTTGAATATCTTTAAAGTTTGACACACCTCATTTTGACATATAGATGACCAATACTGCCCTTTTTGCTTGTGCAATTACTCTATTTTGGTGATTTTTTGCTCTTTTTTTCTCTCAAGAAGTTTTTCCGCTTTTTTCCTTGGGATTTGTTTCTCTTTTGTAATCTTTTGTTTTTTCTATTTTTTTCTTGTTTTGCCTGCTGACATATACCATTCCACCAGACATTACCCGAATGTTTTTTTGATTTTACAGATTTTACAGTCGGAATTGAATCTTTCGCAGCAGTGTGTACTGCATTCTGAAAATGATGGTATAACGTATCGACATCTTGATTCTCAAGATTTTCTATGTTTACATTAAATGAACTAAGTAGATATGAAAATTTATTCCAGTTAGCAAACTTGTAACAATATTTAGGAACAGCAGCAGAACACAAAAACATGAAGATCGTGATCAGCAAAATTGCACCCGTGAAAGATCCGGAGCTCCAAATCAAGACGGACGTATTCAACGCTTTGACAGAATCAGAACTGTTCAATGTCGACAACGTGTCGTCATGCTAATTTGGAGACCAGCAATAGATACCTCATCAGAGACGGCCTTCATCCCACAGCAAACGGCGCCAGTGTACTTGCGGGAAATATCGGAAGGCACACCAGGAACTTATTCTGGAAGCGACCAAGAATGTCAGCACGACACCCACGAAGACCACTACCCAGGGATTATCAACTCTTCCCAGGACGTCCATCTTTTGTTGGTGACCACCCACGATTTTTGTGGAACATCTATGATGTAATGAGAGACTGGTAGAATCTCTGTAAGGAAGACCATACTCAAATTTGGACTACTTCTGGAAAACTGGAATAGAAAAGGAGCTGAACTTGCAATAACCTTGCTCTCTTTGTTATTGGACTAACTCGGATTTTTTTTCTTTTTTTCCGCCTCTTGACAATTCTATTTCTGTTGCAAAGAAAAGGTTACTGCTGTAAAAGTTAAGTAAGCATAATCCTGCTATTTGTAGTTCTATGTAGTTATATTTAGTATTGTTAGTCAGTCACCTTTCAGTGCATCACTTGCATTTAATCACTTCTTCTTCCTTTCTGTGTTTGGGTTTTTTGATTACCTATATTGATATAACACTTGTTAGTTAAAGATTTTAAAGTGCTGCAATGGAATTGTCGATCCATCACAACCAGTACAGACCAACTAGTACAACACCTATCTGAAGTAAAGTATAACATATTAGCTTTGCAATCACTGAAATGTCCGCAAAACTAAACTACCTAAACTTCCTAATTACTATTTTCCGCCAATTACCCCAAACATTAATAATGATGAAAAAATAAATGTGGCAATATATGTTCGTGAAGATGTAAAATATGCCCCATGTGCCAGTCCTGCCCTGCCCCACCAGACATTCCTGGGTTGCACTCATGTGCAGTCAGAGTTCAAATTGATTATAATGTAGTAACAGTCGTCTCTGTTTACTTACCTCAAGGCCCAAACGATCGTAATACAGAATGGCTACGCTCATTTCAATTAAACCAGTCTACCAAATATTTAATCACTGGCGATTTTAACGCCCATTCACCATTTTGGGAAAAAGAGTGCCAGGTAATCACCAATAATCGTTTTATTGAAAATATAGTGGACTCCTCTCTTTACCTTCTCAACGATGGCAGTATTACTCGTATTCCAGACAACCCTAAACACAATCCTAGTGCCATCGACTTATCATTCATATCTCCTGAACTAGCTATATCATGTGACTGGCAAACACTTGATGATCCATTAAATAGTGATCATCTCCCTATTGTCATTTCTCTTGAACGTGTGTGTGTGTGTGTGTGTGTGTGTGTGTGTGTGTGTGTGTGTGTGTGTGTGTGTGTGTGTGTGTGTGTGTGTGTGCGTGTTCTGCAAGCATTGAATGAAAAGTTTTGTTTGTTTTTTTTAACCTGATACCGATGTCAACTACAAGTGGAGTTCAAAAGAAGAAAGAAAAAGGGGAACATACAAAGAGAGAGAGAGAGAAGGGGTGGGGGGTGGGGGGCGGAGAGATGTAAAGCGAAGACTTCCACACGATGTGCTACTGGTGCGTAGACCTGTCTCTTCTATACGCGGGCCGATCAGGGCGTGAAGCGTCCAGCATCAGGGTGACCTGACTCTGGCTGACTGGGCGAACTATATCATCATCATCGTTATCATCATCATCATCATCATCATCGTTGTCGTCGTCACCATCAGCATCAGCATCACGATCATCGTTGTCGTCGTCGTCAGCATCATCATCATCATTATCGTCGTTGTCGTCGTTACGGTTGTCATCGTTGTCATCATCATCATCATCATCATCATCATCATCATCGTCATCACCACCACCACCACCACCATTGTCATCTTTATTTTCATCATCATCAATTTCCATTTCCTTGTCGCATATTGATGTTTGCATTGCTGTCATTTACGTCCGTTATATCATCATCACCATCATCATCACTGTTCTCACTGATTTACGACGACTTTTCGTCCTCAATTTAAACCACCGCGTCAAATATTTCCATTGCTGTCACTGCTTACAACGATCATGGTCAGCATCGACATCAGCATCGCCACTATTATCGTAACCGCAACAACAATCAACCACCACCATCTTCCTTGTCGCAAAGTGCAGTTCTCCCCTTCCTCCCCCCCCCCCCCCCCCCCCCCCCCCCCCCAAAAAAAAAAAAAAAAGAAAAAAAAACAGTATCACCAGAAGCAGACACTGCAAAACAACAACAACCAACCACTACCATCATTCTTGTTGCAAAGAACAGTTCCCTCCTTCCTCCTCCTCCTTCCTCCCCTCCTTCCCCGCTCCGCCCCTTCCCCCTCCCCCCCTCCCCCCCCCCCCCCCAAAAAAAAAAAAAAAAATCCCAACTCCAGTATCACCAGAAACAGACACTGCAACAACAACCAACCACTACCATCGTCCTTGACGCAAAGAACAGTTCTCCCCTTCTTCCTCTTCCTCCTTCCTCCCCTCCCCCTTTCCCCCTCTCCCCACCCCCTTCACCCTACCCCCCCCCCCCCCCCCCGCCCTAAAAATCCCCATTCCAGTATCACCAGAAGCAGGAAATCTTAATAAACAATGTGTGTAAAAACTTCACTGGTCACAGCACTGTGCTGAGGCACATGACTGTATACACAGGTCCATGGAGATCCCTGGCTGATGCCATTGTAGTAGCAGCAGCAGCAGCAGTAGCAGCAGCAGCAGCAGCAGTAGTAGTAGCAGTAGCAGCAGCAGCAGCAGTAGTAGTAGTAGTAGTAGTAGTAGGCCTAGTTGTTGTTATTGGTAATAATGAAAGTGATGATGATGATGATGACGATGAGTTCAGTCGTAAGCCTGTGCACAAGATGTTTTTAGTGACGTCAAAATGCATGGTATACCACTCCCTTTCCCCCCGTTCCACGCGCATTTTGCGTCCATTATGAGGAGATAGGTGATTGTTCGTTCTTCGTTGTCATCGTCTTGAATGTTGTTTTTGTCTTGCCTGAAGAAAATCAAAGAGGTCAAAATGCATCGTGGTTTGTCTTGTGTATAAATTTTGTTTGTCCCTTTCGTGCGACAGAGTAGTAGTAATTCACCGGTCAAACGCACTAACGCTGAGGTCCGCCATAGGCGTGTGTAGAAGATTCGCTATTGGTACCGTAAATTACATGATCTATGGCTTCCCTTCATTCTCCCTCCTACACACACACACACACACACACACACACACACACACACACACACACACACGCACGCACGCACGCACGCACACACACACACACACACACACACACACACACACACACACACACACACACACTCCACCCCCCTGTCCCCACTCACCGCCTTGGAAGCGGAGCCCCAAAATGCCTCACTGGCCTCTGACGGGCAGTCGTTCCAGGCCGGACACCGGGTGAAGTTCATTCCGGGTGGCGTACTCTGGCCGCACCACACCATGCCGTCCACCACGTAGCCAATCAGCGTGTCTTCCAGCGTGACGTAACGCTCCCCTTCTGATGCATATTCATGAGCCAGCTCTTTGACCCCCGACCAAACACATGGCCTGGAAGAAAATGGAGGGTGTTGTGGGGAGGGGGTTGGTGGGGGAGGGGTAGAGAGGTGGGGGTGGAGGGTAGGGAAGGCCCAGCACGATTCATAAGTGGGCGGACTCTCTCTCTCTCTCTCTTTCTCTCTCTCTCTCTCTCTCTCTCTCTCTCTCTCTCTCTCTCTCTCTCTCTCTCTCTCTCTCTCTCTGGCCTCCTTTTTCCAGTCACCCTGATTAGAATCATCATTAATTCTGATTCACTGACTGATGATAATCAAAGTCGTTGTCCATTTTAATCGTCGGTGCTAATCAAACTATCATCTTCAAAAACGCGACCATTGGCATCCCTGTCACCGTCTAAACGACCAATCTCATCACTCTCAATCAATCACAACTATAACACCAACATCAGTTACGCCTCACTAACATACGCGGCTATTTACAACTGGTAACGATCTATGAAGAACGGAAAGCAAATCGTTGGCACAGGAGAAGTACTACGGTAACGGGAGGGTTCAGACCTTTACTGAGCTCAAACGTCTTTTCGGTCCGCTCTTGGTATTGTTTAAAAAAAAAAAAAATTAATGTGGCTTTAAAAACCACATCGTCTTATCGTACGGAAAAGTAATTACAGACGGAATTATTCCGTGAGGTGTTTTTCTGTTTGTTTGTTTGTTTGTTTGTTTGTTTGTTTGTTTGCTTGTTTGTTTGTTTGTTTTTTTTTTTGTTGTTGTTGTTTTTTTTTTGGGGGGGGTCTCTTCTTGTTTTTGTTTGTATTTTTAATTACACGAAACAGCAACGTTTACGTCGCAAGTAAGATTTTTTACATTCCAAGAAATAGTTTACTTTTATTAATTCGTTACAACAATTTTGTAGTCTTATGCCCAGGGGAACGTGTGTTACAATCTTATTAATGAAGTTAGACGAATCTTATACCACCATGATGATGATGATGATATTGATTGATGACGATGATGATGATGATGATGATGATGATGATCACGAAGACGATGACAATGATGACGGCGATGATTATGAAAATGGTGATGGTGGTATAAGAGCGAAACCACAGTACATATTACAACCACTATCACAAACAACAACGACCACCACCACGAACAACAACAACCATGACGACAAGACCAACACCAAGAACCTAAACGGCTCTCACCTTGTCGTGGGGAATGGTTTGATTGGCAGCCTCAATGAAGGGACGATAGCGGTCCATGTCCACAGCACACGGAGGTCGGCTGGAGAAGGCCTCGAAGAACTTCTCGTAGAGACTTCCACACGGCTCTGCCACTCTGTGGACACACATAGGATGGAGAGGTGGGTGGTTGACGTGATTGGAACTAGTTGCTTGCTGACTTTCACTCTTCTCAGATTCCCTGGCGGGTGGATGGGTGAAGTGGTACTTGAGTGGATGGTTTGTTGGAGAGAAATTCTCCACCACAAACTTTTATTGTCCTAAGACACTATAATGGATGCAAAGATGACTAAATGGGAGAGTGTGTGGAGAGACTGATGGGTTGTTTGTTGAGCAGAACTGTAGTTTGACGCGTCTTTTTGTTTAAACGGATTTTTACTTTTACTTCTTTTTTGTTTAACTTATACAGATCTGTAGTTTGACACTTTTTTTTTTTAATTCATTGTTCCTTATCAGCCAAATTAACTCTTCACTCAGCGCAAGATACCAAACATGGTGTGTAAAATAGTGTTTAAGATCGTGATCACCTGTTGTGACATTTCTTTCTTTGTTTCTCCTGATCAATGTCGCATTTCTGTGCGGAACAGCTTCCGTACTGGGATCCCCATAGAATGCGTTTATACGTCACACACGGAAAGAAATTGCCGAATAATTTTTTTTTAAGTTTTCTTGCTTGTGCGTGCATCATTGGTTTCGAACGAAGTTATTTCAAGGGAATTCAACCACACACACACGCGCGCGCGCGCGCGCGCGCACACACGAGGATGATGAAATGATCACGATCACGGATCAAGTACTTTCATTTTCATGAAACAAGCATATTCTCTTGGAAGCAGCACATGACTAACGAAGAGCTATATGGACACCTCCCTAAAGTTAGTAACAAGATAATAACACGTAGGCTTCGCCTAGCCGGTCACTGTATGCGATATCCAGAGGAAGTTGCTTCACGACTTGTACTGTGACAGCCAACTGGAAGGAGAGTGGACAGGGGAAGGAAGACAACAGACTTCATTGATCTTCTCAAAAGGGACACTGGCCTCGAAAGCATCGATGAGATCAAGGCAGCTATGCTTGACAGGAGCAAGCGGAAGGAATACGCCACAGAGGCTCGATCGGGAGATCGGCCTAACTAACTAACTAACTAACTAACTTGTGACTAATGATGCTACCCAATTACCATCTATGAAGATATCGAAAAAAAAGAAATCTTTATATGGAATTATTCAAAACGCCTGGGCTGAAGAAATGGTTGGCTAGAACAGCAAGGCGACAAGCTGATCTGTCGAAAATGCGCCGCAACCAATACAAAGCCAGCTGTTAAGTAAAAGAGAAATTTTTTTTTCACGTCACAGGAAATCAAACTTTCAACATTTGGCAATGGCTGGGATTACCTTCTTCATACATAAAACGTTTATGTTGGCGTTTACATGCCCTTGAAAGGAAGACCCTTCAGAGGTAAGCTACGGCCTGAGAACCACAGCGTGGGAAGCACTGCCATAGAATCACCCTTCAGCTCGCGTGAATTCCGAGTCAGGGCCTACCTGTCCCAAACTACACCCTCTTCTTCTGATCACGGAAGACTGCTTCAAATGATTTCAAAGGTAACGGACTAGCTCCTGGCTGTTCTCGGATGGTTTTTTGCAACATGCACAGCGAAAGACTGATCGACCACACGCAGACACGAATGAAGGATAGTCAATTCGCTAAAAATGGAATAAATTCCTACACTTAATGTATTTGCAGGTAAAAGGAGTGAGTCTCAACAGATTTCAGAATGAAGGTTAAATGGTTAAACGGTGAAATTCGGCGTCAAGCATAGGGAGGAGTGGGGGTGGGGTGGGGGGCTCCTGAAATGAAGTATTGCGTTTATTGTGTGGAACATCTCTAATTATTATTATCATTGTTTGTTATTATTATCATTATTATAATTATTATTATTACCATTATCATTATCATTATCATCATACTATTGTTGTAGTTATCATTAGTATTATTATTAAGAGTACTAACATTCCATACCATCTATCTTCGGCTAAAGACTAAGCTCTAAGCGCTTTGCAATCCACACCCTCCATCACAAAAGGGGTGCCTACCTGGACAGAGCTGACTGAAGAGCTGCCTGCTGGCGCTTCATTCAGTCGTTTCCCGTGTCATCCAGTCAATGTCGTTCACTCAGTTTCCTTCCTTCATTCTTTCGAATTGTCACATTAGGTGCATGCTATGTGTAACGTGCCATCCATACCAACCAACGACCAACCTGGCCTTCTCTTCCAAAAGCAGGTGACGGATTTTACGTGTGTGCAAGATGTTATGCGTGCGTTCACACACGGAACCTCGGTTTATAGTCTCATTCGAAGGACTTTTGGGGATATGGAATCAGACCCACCGTTACCTCTGAGGGAAAAATCCCCCTGTACCGACACGGCCCGGCGGAGATTCGAACCCGCAACCCCAGGATCACCAAGTTTACGAGTCCGGCGCTCCACCCACTGAGCTATTCTGGTCAGTCTACAGACGTTCGTTGTCTTGAACGTGTGATGAGTGGATGGAAGGAAGGAAGAATGGAGGGAGGAGTAGATGATGGATAGATGGATGGATGGAAAGATGGATGGGCGGGTGGATGGGGTGGTGGAAGGATGGACGGGTGAAATGTTTTGTGGACGAATGAACGGATAGAGTGGATGGGCAGGTGGGTGGGCGGACGGATACATGGATAGGTGGGTGATTAGATGGATAGCTTAATGGATGGTGGATTGATGGAAGGGTGGATGGATGCATGGGTGGGTAGAGGGGTGACTGGATGAACAGATGGACAGATGGATGGATAGATGGGTGGATAGATGGGTGGATAAACCGATGAGTGGTCTTTTGCAAGGAACATCTATAGTGTTTTCGTTGTCAGTTCCTCCATTAGACGGATGGATGGGAAGGGCGATTGTCAGGTAGAAATTATGTGACAGATATGTCTCTGCACTGCCCCTCTCTGTTTGGCAGTTAAACGGTGAACAGATTCGTTCCTTTTTTCCGTCTGCCTGCGCGCGCTTACCTGTCTGTGTATCAGTGTGAATTTCCCATAATTAGTTATCAGTTAAACGGACAATGTAGTTTTGTTTGTTTTGTTTTTTTCCTTCCAAACTCCTTTTTTTCAGAACCAAAACCAATAGTCCTCCAAAGGGAAGAAAACATAATAGAAAATCACAATGCCACTCCTCTAATCTTCGGCCACATGGCCTTTTTCAAGAGAGAGAGAAAAAAAAAAAAAAAAAAAAAAACACAAGTACGTGATGTCCATCTTTGGCAACTGTCAGAGCAAAACAAAATTAGAAGAGTGGAATTGTGATTTCCTCTTTCTTTCGGTTTTTTTTTTTTTGTTTTTTTTTTTTTTTTTTTTTAATAAGTGGAGCCTTCATCCTCCTAGTTTTCCCCCACTTAGTCTACTTCTTTCCTCCGACAAACTCTACGGATACGGATAGTTTATTCAATAATAGGCCATTGCCCCTATTGAAGGGGGTGCAACAAAAAATCGTTTCAAAAAAATATATAGTACAATATAACTGATCAAAATTGATACACTAAGAAATACACACAGAACGTATCTTAAACGCTTTATATAGATAGATGACAGATTTTTAGTTGTTCTTTCGTTATTTTGATGCTAGAAGTAATCCAAGACGAAACAGATTCGGATATTTATAGTACTTTAGATGTAGATACCTTACTCTTAAATCCTTTAGAACGGGACAAAACAAAACAAAATGCACCTCATCTTCTGTGGCTTGTTTGCACAATGGACAAATAAATCAACTGGTGTGTTTGTTTGTAACGAAACTTATGGACAGCGATTTCCGAAACGCCAAGTCTAAATTTTGTCGTAATGATTTTCAGGTGCCTGTCTAAGTTCAGTTTCAAATGCGTCTTATCAGCAGCTATTGTGCAAAAAGTATTATAGAAACTAAATCTTTCACTGTTCTTATGTGAAGGTCCCATTCTTGCCATCTACAAAGAACCAATCTTTCCTTAAAAGCAGTAAGGAACTGATTTATTCCCTCAGCACCTTGGTTTAGCCATACATACCCAAAACCAAATGAATACAATTTACAACGAATATCGGGATACCCAGTTGGTTTTGTCACGAGAATCCAAATCGAACAACGTACAGTATGCTTTTCGTGGTAATCTTGTCTCATCCATTCTTGTCAGCTTTAGCCAGTACCGTATACACCTGACTGCAGAATTTATGTAAATGGGGTATCTATTTGTTTCTCCATATATCAAATCATTTGGTGTTTGCATTTGAACACCTAGGAACTTTTTAAGAGCAAACAGGTGTACCTTTTCACAGTGTCGAGCTGCACTACTTAATCCCCACATTCAGCCCCATATTGAACAATTGGTTGTACTTGTGCGTCAAATAATTTAAGGTATACAACAAGGGAACTGCAGTTTAATTTAAATAATTTTTGCAGTATACTTAACATCGCATGTTTCGCCCTGCTGGCAAGATTTTGACACGACACAGTAAAACTCAATCTTGTTGAAAAATGAATACCTAAATACTTATAAACATTAACAAACGGGTATAGGGATTCCATTGTAAGACCAATGTTCTCTCGCTGCTAGGTATCCACCTTTCCTAAAAACGACTATATTGCTTTTATTCATATTGAGCTTTAGGTGGAGTCGTGATGCTGCACTATATAGGCTGTTTAATTGTGTCTGTAACCCAACTATTGTTTCAGACAAGAGAGCCACATCATCTGCCAAAAGTAATATAAATAATTCAAAGTAATCACACGTAAATGTAGCACCATGTTTCCCATTTCTAATTACTTCCAACGCTAATCATTTATAAATAAAGAGAACAACACTGGACTAGTAACATCACCTTGTTTTACCCCTCGGGCACAATTTATAAAGTCTGTCAGTTTTGAACCGGAACGAATTCTAGTTCTGACTGTAACATACATGCTGTGGATACATCGGAAAAGTTTTTCTTTAATTCCATTTTTCAAAAGAATAGGCCATAATAAGTTTCTTTCAATAGAGTCAAAAGCTTTTTCAAAATCAATAAAAGCAACATAGAGTTTGCGGTTAAGACAAAACTGCTTCTGAACTAAGCTAGTAATGTGTACACATATGATCGGTAGTAGAGTAACCTCTTTTAAATCCCGCTTGTTGTTCCCCAGTAATGTTATGCAACTCAATCCATTCCTGAATCCTGTTGTTTACAATAGAACTATAGAGTTTACTGCTCGTATCTGATAGCGATATTCCTCTGTAATTATTAGGATCATCTTTATCACCTTTTTTTGAATAAAGGTAGTACAATAGAGAGAGGGAGAGAGAGAGAGAGAGAGAGAGAGAGAGAGAGAGAGTGTGTGTGTGTGTGTGTGTGTGTGTGTGTGTGTGTGTGTGTGTGTGTGTGTGTGCATACGCACGCGCTTGTCTGTGTGTGTGTGCGTGTGTGTGTGTGCGTGTGTGTATGTGTGTGTGTGCGTGTGTGTGTGTGTGTGTGTGTGTGTGTGTGTGTGTGTGTGTGTGTGTGTGTGTGTGTGTGTGTGTGTGTGTGTGTGTGTGTGTGTGTGTTTTAACAGAGACAAATAGACTGACATACAGGCAGGCAGACGGGCAAACAGGAATAGATACAAAAAAAAAAAAAAAAAAAAAATAGACAGACAGACAAAAGGTAAACGGACAGTATAATTATTGATTAGAGCTTGGACTACATCTGTACTGAAACATTCCTGCTGGGCTTGCCTATATGTCAAAAAAAGATCAATCACTCAGTCAATTAACCGATCAGTCGATCGATCCTAAACACTCACGTGGTAGAACAGACTTGTACTGAATCTGCTTATAATCAAAACAGCGCCCGATGAAGATAGTTTGGATGTGTTCTGTGGTACCCGGATTGTCGTCTGCTGCTGCAGCAGGGGGCGCCACCGTCACCATGACAATGGCCACCAGTAACAGCAACAACTGGCGAATGTGAGCTTTCCGTGCCATCTGAATGTAGGGGGAAAATCAGTTGAAATACTTATATGACAGAGAAATAGTTAATGAAGAAGAAGACCATGACAACGACGAGGAGGACGACAACGACAGAATAGAGAAAGGAAAAACAATATGAACGACGAGTGGAAGAATGAACGAGAGAAAATCCCAATGGAGAAAGAGAGAGAGAGAGAGAGAGGGGGGGGGGGGGGGGACGGGAAAACGAAAGAAGGGCAATGAAGAATGAGAGAGAGAGAGAGAGAGAGAGAGAGAGAGAGAGAGAGAGAGAGAGAGAGAGAGAGAAAGAAAAGACAAAGATAAGTCGACAACGAAAAGCAGGTAAAGAAGAAAGACAAAAAAAAGGCAAGGCAAACAAACAAAAGGACAATGAGAAAAAAGTCTAGGATGACAAAAAAAAAAGAAGCATATATATATATATATATATATATATATATATATGTATGTATGTATGTATGTATATGTGTGTGTGTGTGTGTGTGTGTGTGTGTGTGTGTGTGTGTGTATGTGTGTGTGTGTGTGCTTATATATATAGATGGACAGATCGATAGATAGATAGATATAGATATAGATATGTACTTTTATATACGTATATGGTATATCCTCGGATATAGCTAGATAGATAGATGGATGGATTGATAGAGCAGATAGATAGATGGATGGATAGAGTAGATAGGTGGATACATACATACATACATACATACATACATACATACATACACACATACGTACGTACGTACGCACGTACGTACGTACATACATACATACATATATACATGCATGCATGCATGCATACATACATACATACATACATACATACATACATACATACATACATACATATATATATATACATACATACATACATACATACATACATGCATAGACTTTTTGACCTGTGTTGTATCCTTCGATGGTTCCTCAAGTACAGCTCAAAGTTCCCCCCCCCCCCCCCCCCCCCCATTAGTCAAATGACCAATCAATCAGTAAACTGACAGAGTGCGTCTGCTTGCCTGCATCTCTGTCCAAGTCCAAAGGGAGTACTCAGAGATTTCAACGGTCAGTCGAGCACTCTGTCATGCATGTACCTTCCCTACATAACGACGATGGAAATGAAGAGAGAGAGAGAGAGAGAGAGAGAGAGAGAGAGAGAGAGAGAGAGAGAGAGAGAGTGTGAGTTGTTTGTATTGCTTGGTTGTTGTAAAAGTAGGGAAGGACAACATTTCCTATTGAAAGTTCTCCGAACATGTCTGTAAAACGAACTAGCCTACTCCACCATGCAGTCTACTTTAGGTCTTACCTCCACGTGAGCCATCGGCAGATGAAGCAAAACATTCGACGCTTGCGACATAGATATAGGCTAACCCCACCCCTACCTCACCCCTCCCCGAACCTTTCAATGTTAAAGATGAATTGCACAGACTCTCTCCCTCTCTCTCTCTCTCTCTCTCTCTCTCAGAGAGTAGCTTCCCTTGCATGGCAGACAGCATCGCGCTTTTATTGTCATTGTTGTTATTATCGCCAGAAGTGACTTAGTCGAGTTTCAGTATGAATTAACAGCAGAGACAATCAAACTATCATCGTCTTCAAGCTGGCATCAGCCGGACAGTCAAGCTTTGGTTGTCAGAAGTATACATGTAGGCTAAAGCGAACAGAAACAGAACAGCTGAGGCACTCGGAATACATCAGGGGAAAGGGGGGGGGGGGGGGGGGAATCATCGTCCCTTTCGGATTTGTCTCTTGCTCACTTCGCCCCAGCCTATGTTATGCTACCGACCACAGCTTACGTATTTCGCAGTGAAAAACTAGGGGACCGCCGCAGCGGATATGATAGATGGGCAGAGTCGTATGGGGAGGGGAAGAAGAGGGGTGGGAGGGGGGGGGGGGGGGGGCTGGAGACGGTTGGGTCGGTAGGAAGAGGACTGGGGAGAGAAGCATCTGTCTATTGCTGTCGAAAACGTGTCAGATTCGGCCTGCAACATCTGCTCTTCCAGCTTGTTCCAGTCAGAGATCTTATGGGGGAGGAGACACGGGGTGGGGGGGGGGGGGAGGGGGGCTGGTATTTGCACTGCTCTGTTCTGCTGTCTAACACCAAACAGCCACCGGCGTTGTTGATGGCTTGCCGGGCAATGAAGATTTGAGCTCTCGTAATTGGCGAAGTCGTGGGCCGACTCACTCTGCCGGTCTTCCTTGCAGATAACTTGTCTGGTGGAATTGCCCGGATGATGCCGTGGACTATCTTGTGGAAGGTAGCTGAGTCCCAGCTGCTTCCGACGATCTTTCAGTGGAGGAAGTATCGGTTCACGTAGCCGTGTTGTCAACGACAGCCCTGTCTCTGGATTTATGACCCCGTCTGATGAGGCGAGCTGCCTTCGCTCCGACTGACCCTGGTCCGTCTTCACGTGTAGAGCCCATTCTACGGAGCCTCAGGCCTGCTCCAGAATGAACGCTGAGCGACAACACTCCTTGGCGCTGTCACGGAGGTTTCACGTCATGACGCCAACGGTAGCGACCGGTCTTCTAGCTGAGATTGGTGACCGCTTCAGATCCCATGGCAGCACGGTGCCAGGGCAGAGAGCTCTGGTTCCCCTAATGGTCTGCAGAAGAAGCTGGACTCGTTCTTTGTGGGCATGACGTAGCAGTCCTGAGTGTTGGACCGCATGTCCCAGTCCTCGGCCCGTAATTCCAGACTGAACGGTAACATTCGACGAGTCTCTCCCTCCTGAAGGCTGTCTTCAAGTGATTCGCGGAATGAAGCAGCAAACTAAGAGAACACCTGGTGGTACAGACAGTGACTGACCAAGAACTCTATGGGCGTTGGACCGTATGTCCCAGTCCTTGGCCCGTAATGTGTTTCACAATGGACAAATCTATTAGTTTCTGTAGCTATGTTAACCACTCTGTGTGTGTGTGTGTGTGTGTATGTGTGTGTGTGTGTGTGTGTGTGTGTGTGTGTGTGTGTGTGTGTGTGTGTGTGTGTGTGCGCGCGCGCGCGTGCGTGTGTGTGTGTGCGTGCGTGCGTGCGTGCGTGCATGTGTGTGTGTGTGTGAGAGAGAGAGAGAGAGAGAGAGAGAGAGAGAGAGAGAGAGAGAGAGAGAGAGAGGCAAAAACAAACGCATAAAGCAGAACAAACATACCAACAAACAACACCGACCCAATCCACTGTTGATCCCGTCTTTGCAACGCATCTTTTAACAACTAAACGCCGCATTCTGTTCTCACCCGCCTTCAAAGCGAAACGGAGAGAACGGGTATCAGCTTGTTACTAATACACAGCCTGAACCGAAGGCCTATATTATGATATATGGTAGGCGTTTTCACAGAGAGAGAGAGAGAGAGAGAGAGAGAGAGAGAGAGAGAGAGATTACAGCCTGTGTTGCAAACACTTCTGAAAGGAAAGAGGCAAAGGAGAAGAAGGTGGTGACAGGAAGCCGGGCGGGGGAAGGGGGTGGAGTGTGTGTTGTACTGCACCGTATGCTGTGTACTGTGTTGTATATTGCCCTGTGCCTGTACTTACTGTAGTTTACTGTATGGCACTGTACTTTGCCGTATTGAACTGTGCCTGTACTTAATGTAGTGTGTTGTAATGCACTGTGCTGTGTTGTATTGTACTGTGCCTGTACTTACTGTTGTGTGTTGTATTGCACTGTACTGTGTTGTATTGTGCTGTGCCTGTACTTAATGTAGTGTGTTGCATTGTACTGCACTGTGTTGTATTGTACTGTGCCGGTACTTAATGTAGTGTGTTGTATTGCACTGTACCGTGTTGTATTGTACTGTGCCTGTACTTAATGTAGTATGTTGTATTGCACTGTACTGTGTTGTATTGTACTGTGCCTGTACTTACTGTAGTATGTTGTATTGCACTGTACTGTGTTGTATTGTACTGTGCCTGTACTTCATGTAGTGTGTTGTATTGCACTGTACTGTGTTGAATTGTACTGTGCCTGTACTTACTGTAGTGTATTGTATTGCACATGTACTGTGTTGTATTGTACTGTGCCTGTACTTACTGTTGTGTATTGTATTGCACTGTACTGAATTGCATTGTACTGTGTCTGTACTTATTGTAGTGTACTGTATTGCACTGTACTGTGTGTTATTTGAACTGTGCCTGTACTTAATGTAGTGTGTTGTATTGCAGTGTACTATGTTGT
>JADBJO010000339.1:605000-647500 GCA_016801955.1 Conus betulinus | reverse complement strand
AAAATGTATCAGTGCTACGCAACAAAACCGCCAGACAGCCTTGATAATCTTACCCTCGCGCAGTATGGCCCATCCATCATTAGCTACGTCATCTGTCGGCTTTCAATACTCCCCAGCACTCCTGTTTAGTTCCCCACGCATTTCCTTTTCATTATTTCCATGCTGTTCATTGTTCATTCAGTGATGACCGTTGCCCGCACTATACTCTGTCCGTTCAGACATCACCGTTCCTATATCCTCCACAGTAACTTAAATAATCACCATTTCAATACGATCCAGCGTTCATTGAGGAATCACGATTTCAGTACTACTCACGGTTCATTTAGTAATCACCATTTCGATATTACTCACTCTTCATTTGGTAATCACCATTTCCGTACTATTCATTCTTCACTTGGTTATCATCATTTCGATACCATACACTGTTCATTCAACGACACCACATCCTCTGTTCATTCACTGTTCATCATAACCACTGTTCATGCAACAGCCACCATTTCCACGAGTTATCCACTGTTAATGAAATAATTACCGTTTTCATCTCAATCATCTCCTTTTAATTCAATGATCACCATTTCCATATCATTCATGTTCATGCAAGAATTACCATTTCCAAATTAACCAATGTCGCTTGCATAAATTGCTATTTTCATATAATTACCATTTCCATAATGTCCTGTTCCTTCAACAATTACCACGATTTTCATACTCTCCACTCTTCAATCAATGACCACCGTTTCCATACACGCCCCTGTTCACTCAATGACTATTTCCACACTACTAGCTGTTCATTCAATCATCGCCGTTTCTATCTCATCCACTGTTCATTCAATCGCTGTCATTTCGATGTCATCCACAATTCATTCAACTACCGCCATTTCCACACTATCCGCTGCTCATCCAGTTATCACCATGTCCATACTATTCAATGTTCGATCAATAATCAGACGCCCAGTGCTCTCTCTCTCTTTCTCTCTCTCTCAGTGTCCATTCATCGTGTGGCAAAGAACTCTGTGGCTTTCATTTTGCGACACAGCTGTTGAGCACTGCATTTCCCCAGATAACAAGCTTACATACAGCATCTCCAGAACCAAGGTGATTTATGTTCTCCCTGATAAGGATAGGAACATATGTGTGCGTGCGTGCGTGCGTGCGTGCGTGCGAGTGTGTGTGTGTGTGTGTGTGTGTGTGTGTGTGTGTGTGTGTGTGTGTGTGTGTGTGTGTGTGCGTGTGTGGAACGGGTCCGGACTCCGCCCTCTGACCCGGCTCCCTACCGTCCATCTACACCATTTCCTAGCCTCCTCATCCCTGGGCCCTGTTCCGTTTTTTTTTTTTTTTTGTTTGTTTTTTTTCTGCCACGACTGTTGTTCACGCTGGCTTCGTTTTGTTTTTTTCTTTTCGCCTAAACTGGCTGCCAGAAAGATCAACTGACAGCCGCTGTGGACAACGTAACCATGGCAGATGGGTGTGTGTTGTACCGCTCTATATCAAACCACAAGTTGGACGTGATGATTTAAGTCCACGACAACATCACACACACACACACACACACACACACACACACACACACACACACACAAATTAATCGCCTCTGTGTACCATTTCATAAAAAAAAAATACAGATATAAAAACCATCAACAGATATAAAAACCATCATTATCTGTAATATAATGACGCAAGTTAAAAACCCTTCAACCTATGCACGTTAAAGTGATTTCAGGTTAAGACAACCCCAACAACCCACCTCCAAGCGTTAAAATGAAGCTTCAAAATAACGTAGAACACGCTGCGTTAAAAACATCCCACACAGCCACACATACACTAGTCAGAAATTGATGTCAAGGTGGCCTGCATTGCAGGAAGAACCGTTTGGCTTTGGATTGCAAGAGTTAATATTTGAAAGGTGGCTTTGTACTGCAAGAGTGTTTGAAAGATAGCTTTGCATTGCAAGAGTTAATGTTTGAAAGGTGGCTTTGCATTGCAAGAGTTAATGTTTGAAGGTGTGGCTTTGGATTGCAAGAGTAATGTTTGAAAGATGGCTTTGGATTGCAAGAGTAATGTTTGAAAGGTGGCTTTGCATTGCAGGCATAATGTTTGAAAGGTGGGCTTCGCATTGAAAGAGTAATGTTTGAAAGGTGGCTTTGCATTATAGGCACAATATTTGAAAGGTGGCTTTGGATTGCAAGAGTAATGTTTGAAAGGTGGCTTCGCATTGAAAGAGTAATGTTTGAAAGGTGGCTTTGGATTGCACGAGTAATGTTTGAAAGATGGCTTTGCATTGCAAGAGTAATGTTTGAAAGGTGGCTTTGCATTGCAAGAGTAATGTTTGAAAGGTGGCTTTGCATTGCAAGAGTAATGTTTGAAAGGTGGCTTTGTATTGAAAAAGTAAAGTTTGAAAGGTGGCTTTGCATTGCAAGAATAATTGAAAAAATGTTTCTCCATTGCAAAAGATATGACTAAAACGTGGCTCTGCATTACAAGAGGTATAATTAAAAGGTGGCTTTGCGTTGTAGGAAGAGTAAATGAAAGATGGTTTCGACTGGCAAGGGAAATATTTGAATGGTGGCTTTGCGTTTCACACGGAATAACTGAAAGATGGCTTTTAATCACGAGAAGAATAACTGAAAGGTGGTTCTCCATTGCGTGAGAAATATTTGAAAGATGGCTTTTCAATGCAAGAGGAATATTTGAAAGATGGTTTTTCATTGCTGGAGGAATATTTGAAAGATCGCTTTTCACCGCAAGAGGAATATTTGAAATGTAGCTTTTCACCGCAAGAGGAATATTTGAAAGGTTACTTTTCACTGCAAGAGGAATATTTTAAATGTTACTTTTCACGGCAAGAGGAATATTTGAAAGATGGCTTTTCACCGCAAGAGGAATATTTGAAATGTGGCTTTTCACCGCAAGAGGAATATTTGAAAGGTGACTTTTCACTGCAAGAGGAATATCTTAAAGGTTACTTTTCACGGCAAGAGGAATATTTGAAATGTGGCTGTTCACTGCTAGAGGAATATTTGAAAGGTGACTTTGCATTCCAAGTGGAAATTTTGAAAAATGGCTTTGTATTGGAAGAGGTATATTAAAAGGTGGATTTGCACTGAAAGAGGTCTATCAGAAGGTGGCTTTGCACTGCAAGAGAAATATTAGAAGGCAGCTTTGCACTTCAAGAGGAATATATTAGAAGGTGGCTTTGCACTGCAAGAGGAATATGTGAAAGGTGGCTTCATATTGCTAAAGAAATATTTGAAAGGTGGCTTTGCGTTTCAAGACGGGCATTAGAAAGGTGGTTTTTCTCTGCAAGAGGAATACTTGTAAAAAAAATATATTGTTCTGCATTGCCAGAGAAATAATAAAAAGCTGACTTTGAATTCCAAGACGTATAACTGAAAGGTGATTTTACATTGCAAGAGGAATAATTAAAAAGTACCGATGTACCTCCAGCCAATAGACAAATACTACTACTTCCAGTATATTCCACATTAACTCCCAAAACATACCATGAAAACAATCCATGTCACCCTCCGTATAAACACCACTGCTGACAAACCAAATGTTACACATACTCTGATCAAAGACCGAGCTCCTTTAGTATCACACCCCTGCATGACTGCAACAGGCCATGCACACAGTGTAATGGACACGCTCAAAGCAGAGACAAATGTCCAATCAAGCAAAACGAGACAAAGTCTGCTAGAGGTGACGTTCCTCTGAAGTAACACCACCGCAACTGACATCCATAAAATAATTACACTGGCAAACCACACGTTGAAGACTGACTGGTCTCTGGATAACAATACAATGTTTCAGTCGTTCTGTCCAGGCATCTGTAATGCCTTACTAGTCCACCTCATTTTTCACACAAAAGGACAAAAGAAGAAAAAAAAGACAACGACGTATTATTCTATCTTACCCCTTAAAAAAAAAAAAAAGAAAAAGAAAAAAAAGAAAGAAAAAAAGAAAGAAAGAAACAAAGAAAGAAAGGAAAAACGGCGCGAGGAACTAGAAACTAAAGTTTCACTTCTTAAAATAAAAGTTTAAATGATAAAAAATATGTATATACACTGACATTTACAGCCAGTATCTTACTTACTACACTAAGATGTGATGGTGAAAGATACAGACAACGAACGCGGACCGCAAATGCCAGGAGAGAAAAAACGAAAGGAGAGGAAAAAAAAAAAAAAAAAAACATAAACAGAAAACGCAGCTAAAAACAACAGAAATTCTACGCACAGAAGATCGTGGCTGTAACTGTGCAATGGCCGCCAAAATCTTCACAGGAAGCATGGTTTGTGCTGTTGCTGGATGTCCTACTTATAACTCAGCATTTTTCTTTTCAAAGCATATCAAAGCTACAGTGATAAATACAATTTAGCATTCCTGCAGCTAAAAAAAAAAAAAAAAAAAAAAAAGAAAAGACCAGGGGGAAAAAAAAAAAAAAAGTTAGTGTGTACCGAGTGCACTGAGCCTCGTAAATGGAAAAAAAAAAAAAACGATTTTTCTTTCCTTTAAAAAAACATAAAAGCTGTGAACACTGCACGTGCAATCTTTTTTACATACCTAGCGCGCGCACAGCAGCATGTGGCGTACAACCAAATATACAGTGCACACTTCGTCACGTGCGCACACACACACACACACACACACACACACACACACATATCCATATGATAAACCATGGTTGAGAAGCGACGTGTCGGCTTGTCCACATATTCGCAAGCATTGTGGTTGGCTCCGAAAATCTCTCTCTCTCTCTCTCTCTCTCTCTCTCTCTCTCTCTCTCAAATCAAATCACATCGTTTTTTCCTAACCCAGCTATATACGGTACAAAGGGGAAATTTCACTTTAAAAAAGAAATCAGAATACCAGAAAAAAAAATTGTAATGGAACAAAAATAGAAGTCATTTACGACAGAAAGCACAATAAATAGTTCACAAATATTTCAGTTCGAAGTAAAAGATGTGGGAAAGGGGCCTAGCGGAAAAGAGGGACAATTCCAGGTCCGTGGTTAGACTCCCGCAAGTGTTTCCCTCCCTTGCTCCCCAAGGCGAGTCGAGTACTCGTCCTACATAGTGGAGACAATGAATCAAAAGAGGCCCCTAGTTAAGCGTGCACCTAACACACGTAAAACGATCCAGGGCAACGAAAGAAATTGTCCCTGACCGAATTCTGCCGAAAGAAAACTCATTTTCATCAGTGAACAAAAACGTACACAGGCAAACCGTGAGGGTGACTGCCGAAAACCAAGTATCTCGACATTTTGGTGATTTTGACATTTTGGTATCAAAAGATCCAGGACACGATGCTCTTTCATATCAATGCCATTCTTTTGAAATACGATCAGTATTTATCTAGTTATTGATTAGAACCGTAAACAAGTTTTGATGAACAACAAGGAACAGTGACTGCCGAAACCAAGTATCTATGCTATTATTCGTTTTTCAAGAATCTGCCATTCTCACTAAAACGCTGACAGCCATAACCAAGTATCTCACGAAGCAATGAAGCCGCGGTCAGTAAGTCAGGCACAGCAACTGTTTACATGACAGCAGAGGGCTCTCCAGTCAAGATACTTGGTTTCGGCTGCCCACTTCTTCTTTTTTCGCCTTGTCTTGCTACTAGCAAAACAGATTAACTTGCGATCCCTTTTCTCTGCTGCCGACTCACATGATATGTGTGGCTGTCAAAAATGTCGTATCCAAATGTATGCTCTTATTTTACAAAATGCAATGAAGAAAACAAACGTTTTAGATATTAATACTGAATACACACACTTGAGATTACTGTACAAGTGTGGAGCATTTTTTTCAAAGAAAACTTCAATTCCAACGTTATGACAAGCCTTTAAAACTTTCAAAAGCGTTTTCTGTGAAAGAGTGAAAAAACGAGATACTAGGTTTCCGCAGTCAAACCCTCGAGTGTCTGGCACAGCGCTGCAGCCACGCTGGCTCCCCACAGACCGCTTACTCAGTTTCACCAAGAATACTTGTGATTGTCAACGACTCCCACTCCAGTCCAGTCCACACACTGGGTGACTTCAGCCACCGGCATATGAAAGCAAGAGGCAAAGGGCTCGTGAACTAATCTCACAACAGACTCCAGACAATGCCCCGACCGCGTTGATAACTGGGTTAACCCTTTCAACGCTACTGTTCCTTGATAACTGGGTTAACCCTTTCAACGCTACTGTTCCTTGATAACGTGCGTAACCCTTTCAACGCTATCGTTGCAGCGTGGCCACAGCTAGTCTTGGCGTCGATGTTCCTGTTTCTGTACCAATTCATGTTTACTGCAAGACTCACACAGATCTTGTGATTTGCTGGAGGAGAAAAAAAAAAACCTGATCACGACAACCAGTTTTTTTTCCCCTCACTAAGCGCAAGAAAAGTATTTCATTTTTTGCACTTCCTGTCTCCACATTGCCGTTTTGAGGTCACACCAGGCGAGTTTGAGAAAAAAAGAATACATACACTGACCAGCCAGGTCAGTTGATTCATTCCCTCATTTCACTTCATACGGTTCATCCACTGCACATTGCGAACTGACTTCTTCACTTCAGTGATGAGAACGAAATTATCAGAGAATTGTATCTGACACAGAATCTGAATTCAAGGATGGAGTTTAATCCCGCCGTGGAAGATGTACAAAAACAGCAGAAAAAATCATGCCCTGAGGAGTTGGTGGGTTGCGGAACATGCAACCTTCGCCTTTGCCCTGACCAGCTGATCATCTTTGCTGTGCCAGTGTCTCACCTGAAGTGTTTGAGCATGTTCTGCTCCTAAAACAATACGAGTAACGACTCACTCACAGTATGTGGCTGATCGCACATTGAACTCGCCAATCAAGTAACTGTCCAAAACTGGACGAACCTTTGTTCTTGCACTCGCTTATGCAGGGTGGTCGTGGTTGTCGAGAGTGACACAGCAAGTTCATTTGAACGAGAGACTCGCCAAGTGTGACACACGCTATACCATTTACTACGAGTTCCTCACAGAAAGGAGTGAATGTCTTCCACAGTGAGAAAGATACAAGCCTGTGAACAAAGATACTATCAAAACAGCAGGGTAATTTCACCTGGCAACAAAGAGAGTGCACATTCCTCAGATTAATCACCTATCCTCCTCCTCCCCCCCCCCCCCCCCCCCCCCCCCCCCCCCCCCCCCCCCCCCCTTATTTTTACCGAATGGCAATTCGACCGTTAATGGTCATTTCCCATGATCTGGAACCCATCAACACTTGTCCATAGCATGCTTCAACTCACAGGTTCTCGAGTTTACAAAATATTCTTAGGTCTGCAAAATTATCAGTCATGTGTGTCTCACCGATGAAGTCATGCAGGATAGTGGGCAAGAAGAAGCTGGCTGTCAGGAATACACTTCGCGCCTTACAAAATCCAATATGACAACTGCCCGCACAGACCCCTTGCAAACGTGGGATGGTCAATCGTGACTGGGGCTTCTTCAGTGCAACAGGCATTGGAGATGCTGTATTGATCGAAGGACCAATGAGGAAAATGAAGAATTACTAATAATGATGTAAAAATAACATCTCATTGGCCGTGGCAGTGCTATCAATAGTGTACTTTTTGAAGAAGAAGAAGAAGTGTGAGGGCAATGATGGAACTGCTGGCAGGAATTCTTGCTTGCGTTCTTTGTGTGCCAATTTTCTTTCCTTTCACAGAACATCACCACTGCCCCCCAGCACCATCCGCCCTTCAACCTCCAGGAAGTCTGTGATAAGTATTCCTTTGTTTCCAACAGAAACATCACTGATCTCTTTCCCCCTCCCTCCATCCCACCCCCAACCCTCTCCACCCCATTCAATGCTTCAATAGCTATGATCTTAAACAATTCATCCACACAAATAAAATGAATATTTAATTAAAAAAAAAAGTATCCCAAACATTAACAGCAGACCTGACTACTGGACAAAAATCTAGTGTCTGTTAAGGATTTTTCTTTTTCCTTTAAAAATCTCCCGAGTTCTTCAGAAAACATTTTTTTCTCTGACAACTGTGAAAGCTGGTGAGTGGATATGTGGACAGAAAACCTTCACTTCTGGCTAGACAGCCACAGCCATCAGCTGTCAAACATCATCAGCTTCCTGTATCCCTTTTTTTTCCCCAACAGAAATAAGAAAGCATGAGCCAAACAATTCAAACATATGGCCAGCTGAAATCAACGTCCACTTTGGAACAGCAAACCACACACACACACACACACACACACACACAAAAAGCAACAACACCCACCCTTCTCGAGCAACTAGAGACAGCGCACAGCTCACACACTTCCATTTCACCGACACTCAACCTACAGAATTCAAGTCAATACAAGTATTGTTTTAACTCTCGAAAGTTTTCACGGTTCCCACACATTTCCCCCAACACTCCAATGAACACACAGTACGCATACATGTCACCAAACTCAAACGAACACACACATTTCACGTATAGACTGATCACCTAACACACACGCCCACATTTCAACGACCCTCAAGAGATCACGATCACACACATTTCATCGAAACTTCAAACAGTACGTACTCAAAGCATATCAGTGCACACACATTTCACCAACACTGAAGAGAATGCACAGACAGCCTGCACAAACATCCTTTGGCCATGACAACAGTGCGCACACAGAGGAGGTAGATCAGACACCAAAGGCAAGGGCAAAGCGCAGGAAAGGATCAAGGACTCTCGGGACCAGAAACCAAGCAAGCAACCAACACACACACACACACACACACACACACACACACACACCAGTCAGCCAAACAGCTGGCGACAATCCTGCGGAAACAAATTGACAAAAAACAAAAGAGGTAGATGCAGTTGTTTCCCCTGAAGCCGCTGCATCCAGCTGACGTCAACAAAAAAGGCGCTTGAATCAAGACAGGTGTGTCAACAGTCCCTGAAGTGGTGCACCCTGCCGCAACAATCCATGAGTCCCCTGATTCCCTATAAGCAATCTATGAAGTATTAAAAATTCTTTTAAAATATTCCCAATTTCCAAATTCATACAGCCAGCACTAAAATCTTCATGTTCACATATCCCAACTCCTCAGAAACAATGCTTGAATTCACACATGCCACCTCAACACTCCAGCTCATCCATCTCTCCCTAAAGGTATGGGGATTCATGCTCTTTATGATCTAACATTCTCCTAATCTGTCCAGCCAACAAACCCTAAATTCACAATCCTGCCACAACAATGCAACAGCACCTGAAGTCACACACCCCTCCAAACACTAATAATCCATGATTTCATACATACCTCCCCACCTTAAAAATCTCCAAATCCATGCACTCTATCATTAAAAAATAAAAATCCCTGAATTCATACGACCCATCTAACAATACTAATTCCTTAATTCTTAAATTCCACCCTAGCCCTAAAAGTCCGTGGATTCATACATCCCATCCAAGCGGTAAAAAGCCCTGAATTCATACACTACACCCTAACCCTCAAAATCCCTGCATTCAAACACCAAAACAACTGATTTCAAACACCCCGCCAACGATAACTTTCCCTGATTTCAAGCACCTTTCTTAACAACACCAACCCCGAACCCTTACACCCTATTCACCACTTACAATCCCTGAATTCATAATTCCAGCCCTGACCCGACAGTTCAACTTTATACATCTCAGCCAACAACAATTGTCCCTGATTTCATACACCCCTTCCCGACAACAACCAAGTCCCACTTTTCCCCCTAAAATCCCTGAATTCAAACACATCACCTGAGCAGAAGCATTCCCTGAATTCATACACCCCATCCTAAAAATCCCTGAATTCATACACCCCATCCTAAAAATCCCTGAATTCATACACCCCATCCTAAAAATCCCTGAATTCATACACCCCATCTACACAAACTCAGAATTCATCAATACAACCATCTTGAATCTTCTTAAAAATCCCTGAATTCATGCACCCCATCTACACAAACTCAGAATTCATCAATACAACCATCTTGAATCTTCTTAAAAATCCCTGAATTCATACACCCCATCTACACAAACTCAGAATTCATCAATAACCATCTTGAATCTTCCTAAAAAAAAATCCCTGAATTCATACACCCCATCCTAAAAATCCCTGAATTCATACACCCCATCCTAAAAATCCCTGAATTCATACACCCCATCTACACAAACTCAGAATTCATCAATACAACCATCTTGAATCTTCCTAAAAATCCCTGAATTCATACATCCCATCTACACAAACTCAGAATCATCAATACAACCATCTTGAATCTTCCTAAAAATTCCTGAATTAATACATCCAGCCTTAGCAGTAATAAATCTGAATTCATACACCCCACCCTAACCCTTAAACCTCCTAAACTTCATACACTCTACACCAGCCTTTAAAGATCCTGCAATTCTTACACTCTACACTAGCCTTTAACAGATCTTGCAATTCATACACTCTACACTAGCCTTTAAAAGATCATGGAATTTATACACTCATCCTAACAGCAGCTATCCTGAATTCCTAAATCCCACAATTACCCCTGAAAATCCACGAAAAACCAAAACACCCCACCCAAGCAATAACTACCCCTGAATTCATACGTTCCATCCAACCCTTACAATCCCAAAATTCATAATGTGAAACCTAACAACCCACACAAATGACAACCCTTTGATTCCTACACCCTACCTGGGCAGTGACAAGGTTTAAATTCCTCCTCCTCAGCCTCACTCCCCACCCCTTGGCAGCGACCATGCTTAAATCCTAACACAACCTAACAATAACTGAATTCATACTCTACCCCAGTGTGACATGAAATGCATGCAACTGTGATTTTTAGTTTTTTCATCACAAAATCCAGGAATCCATATGCAAGAATACCACATTTTGGCATGTGTGTGTGTGTGTGTGTGTGTGTGTGCGTGTGTGTGTGTGTGTGCACCCACAGACACGTGCAAGCAAGAGAGACAGAGAGAGAGAGAGAGAGAGAGAGAGAGAGAGGGGGAGAGAGAGCATACTGATTATTTTGTGCAAGTGTGTGTGTGTGTGTGTGTGTGTGTGTGTGTGTGTGTGTGTGTGTGTGTGTGCAGGTGCATGTGTGTGTGTGTATGGGTGTGTGTGGATGTGAGCCATATATATGTATTTGAAGGCAACATTTTTTCATACCTAATTTTTTCAACTGAGCAGGTGATGGAAAGAGCATCCACCACTATTAGGTACTGCTCTCGATTCTGCCAGAACAACACACTATCCAACTTTCCAGTTCTCCATCCCTTCCTCCTCCCCCTTTTTTTCATCATTTCTATCTGCTGCACAGTATCTAAGGGAAACAATCGGTTACCAATGTTTCCTTTCTCCAGCCCCAAATTACCTCCCTTTGAAAGGGAATCCACCGAGTTAACATTCGGGTTCTTTAACAGCTTCAATTCTATTCATGTTGTTTATAACCCAGCCAACAGCAAAGAGTCATATCAGGGCTGTCACCCCCCGTTATCATTAGAACCTAGCATAGTCCTTTAAGGCTTGACATAAAACATGATGGCAGTTATGTGAATAACTGGACTAAATGGCCAAATCCAGACACATTTTCTCTGTCAATTTTCACAACTTCTTGTTCTCTGAACAAGATGACAGTAAACCTGCAACTATTTTTTTTTCTAACAAATGTTTACTTTCTGGAACTCTCTCTTTTTTTTCTTCATCATAATGTCCCAAATCTAGGCACATAATGAGAGGAACTTCTGAATACATGTCATAATCTCCCACCGAGCCACCGTCTCTTACTGCAACACATCTGCCACTTCCTCTCCAGCACACACAGAGATACGCACACATTCACACATCAAAGAGCAGATGAAAGAAGGGGGAGGGGGGTCTGTGGAAGAGGAGGAGGAGGAGGAGGAGAGAGCAGAACCACTGTGAAGATAAGGAACGGGGTCATATGTTTCAAGAACATGTGAAGGGCGCTTCTGAAAACAATTGCTGCAAAATAAAGGCATGGAACAACAGTAACATTAACAAACCACATTAAATTTAAAAAAAAAAAAAAGTCAAAGAAATATGCCATTACAGGATTTTGAAGTTTTATACCAAAAGAAGGCATTGATTCATAACAGACTTTCCGTTAAAAAAAAAAAAAAAAAGTATAAAACTGATTTTAATCTGGACAACATCAAAACGTGCATCCACTATTGTAGTACATGAATCGAGACTTCTTTTCCACACATTAAAGAAATACGTTCTCCTCCACGTACACACCAGCGATTCTACCAACATGTTCACACCCATGTCGGACAACACTCTAACATCAAATACACACACATACAAATTCTGAGGCCAATTTCTACGGATCAAGTTCAACCTAACACCACCATCACACTTCAAACTCTCAAATGACCCATATTTCACATTCGAACCAACACACACACACACACACACACACACACACACACACATTACTACCTTCAATATTCTTGATTTCCAACTATTGGCATTCTAACCCCATCTTTGTTCCAGACATGACCAGTTTTAGTGAAGGACTTTTCAGTTATGTTGATATTCAAATATTTTCTCCAACACATACAACTGTTAGCTACCATACATGTGTTTATATGGCTAAACTAACTTTTTTTCTAACTATGTGTTGTATGTGGATGATGGCTGGATATCTGCTCCAGCAGCTGTGCTGTTTGTACTTGAAGGCAGTTTAAAAACAATGTCCTCTTTTTCCTTCAAACAATTAATGGGAGGAACTGTACTAGCGAATGGAAAATGTTCATTTCTTAATACCAGAGATGGTTTTCTGTACACAACGAGCTTTGAAAAATTAGAGATGGTTTGTGTCTGGGTCAAACGTTTTTGTTGTTTTTCAAAGGTCACAACTGCGTTCTGGAGAAAGCCAAAATATATCTAAAAGCATACTGAACCAATTTTTCACCCTTTCCATTGATCTATAACACCAGCCTTTCAAGTTGGTGTTAAGAAGAGTAAAACAACCATTTTTAAAAATTGTCTGTCATCAAGGGAAAGAGATGATGCTGCATCAGTCGCAAAAGAATTAATTTCAACATCTCATTTAATAATTTTCATATATTGCCATAGGATTCATTTTAAATGTGCGTGTGTGTGTGTGTGTGTGTGTGTGTGTGTGTGTGTGTGTGTGAGAGAGAGAGAGAGAGAGAGAGAGAGAGAGCAAGTGTGAGTGTGTATGTTTTTAATTTTTGGCCAATTTTTTTTTTTCTTAAACTGACACCTGTTGCCCAGTATTTTAACAGCATTATACTTGTACTAATCGTCAGTCAGAGCACCTACTGTTTTCCTGAACACAGGTACGTGCCTGTTGTATGACTGCAGATATCAGCAAAAACAAGACGCCCATGTAAACGCATTTAAAAACAGGAAAACAATAGACATACATCACTCTAAACACATTTTCCAGTTTTAGTTTCATCCAGCGCATGAGAGCGAATCCAAATGTTCATACAATATCAGACTGAAACCAGAGAGGCTGCACACCTGTTTTGACTCACTGTTCACAATGCACACCACAGGAAGATAAAGAGTGAAGACGGACAAGTGATCAGGTGATGAGGAAAGGGGGGAGGGGGGAGAGTCTAGAAGGGGGGGGGGGGGGGGGGGGGGGGGGTGACTGTCAAGACAGGTGAGACGTATGCAAGTTCAGTGTGCATGATAACAATTCTGCTGAAGTCAAACAGCCACTGAACACAAGTCTTTGTGACAAGGGTCAACAGTCGTGCACAGGCAACGCACAACACAGCGGGACTGTGCTGGGAATCGTGCACAGGCAACGCACGACACAGCGGGACTGTGCTGGGAATCGTGCACAGGCAACCCACGACACAGCGGGACTGTGCTGGGAATCGTGCACAGGCAACGCACGACACAGCGGGACTGTGCTGGGAATTGTGCACAGGCAACGCACGACACAGCGGGACTGTGCTGGGAATCGTGCACAGGCAACCACAACACTGCAGGACTGTGCTGGGAATTGGAGGATGTGTAATGGTGGGGGAGGTGGGAGGGAGGATGGTGAGTGGACAGCAGTGGGAGCAATATAAAAGGGACAGGGGATGGGGGGGAGGGGGGAAGCTGTCCAGTGACATACTCTCATTGTGCTGTGTGTCAAAAAAAGGCATATGTAGTGCTGAGGGGTGAAAAGAACAAATATACCCTCAAAGTTAGTTTCCAGTTTTTATCTTAACTCTTTCATTCATACTTTTCTATGAACCATTACTTCTTCTTGTTCCTAGATTCCTATAATACGAGTATTCCCTTCATTCCTGGATTTAGAGGAAAAAAAAAAAAAAGAAGTGTAAATGAGAACTGTCACGTATGCAGTAGCAAACCGGCCAGAACAGAGCGGTGACCTCTTTTTCCCCACACTGTAGGGGGCCGTCTGGCATCCATTCCATTCATAAACACTGCCGCGCGTGAGCGACCCAGTCATGACGTGTACTGACGACACGACTCGCGTGAAGTTCAAGTCGCTTACCGTGAGAACCAATTTTCCGGGCTGCAGGAAGGAAAGGAGGAATTTTGCACTGCCCGGTTTTCCAGGCTGCAGGAAGGAAGGGTAGGATTTCTGCAAACCGGAAAACCGGGCAGCGCAAATTCATTCAGGGATGAAAGAGTTAAGTCAAGACCACCATGCAGGACCTCTTCAGGCCTGTCAATTCATACTGCAAAAAGGTCACATCCTAAAAAAAAAAAAAAAAAAAAATCAACTCCTGTGAAGGATTACCTCCTGAAAAAGGGGGTGGGGGTGGTTACAGTAGAACTTGGGCCCACTGAGGAGGAGACTACACCGACACCTGACCAATACATTCATCTCTCTGACCTTAGAGTGACATTTATCTAGCTGACAACGCCACACATGCAGTTATCGACATGACCTAAACATTGATGTAGCACGCTGGTCCAATACAAGAAAAAAGCAGCTCATTTTCTACAGCATATCAACAACTCTAACACACTGCTTTTGCATCAGCTATGCTGTCTACATAACGACAACTTCAGACAAAGACGCTTCCAATCACTATACACTCAGGTCACTTTTTCTATGACCTGCAGGCCATAAAGAATCTTTCTGGGCCATCACCCAGCCGAACACTAATCCTGTCCTGATGAGAACAGCACACACAACTACGTGAAAAATGCATACACCAGTTGATACGATCATCGCAAAAACTGCCTTAGGTTATACTGATGTGATTAACCATTCCGTCTGATTTGTCACCCTCAGATTTCAAAATAACAAAACTTCAAAAAAAAAAAAGAAAGAAAGAAAGAAAGACAGACAGAAAGAAAAAAAAAAGAATGAAAACCACTGCTGCCACACACAAAAAGGCTCTAAGGACAAACAGACTACAGTGTGGCCTGCCGCTGTCTTCTCTGCACAGAGTGCACACCCTTACCACCTAGTCACCAGAATACAACCAATCAAAAGGCATTTTCCATCCTGCAACAAGCAAAAAGGGTAGAGACTTTCCACAACAATGACACACTTATGAACCACAAAGACAGAAAACAGTGGGTAACAGTCAACAAAGATCAGAAAGAAAACAACAGAAAGGAAGAAAGAAAGAAAGAACGAAAAAGAAAAAGGAAAAAAGCATCCTCAGACAGCAACAAATGTGGTGAAAACACTAGCAGAAGCACAGAATTTCCTGACAATTCACACTCTGAAACTCATTATCAGCATTTGTATGCAAAACCAACAGGCCACCGTTTCTGACCAAACCATTTAGCAAAAATCTTCGCAATGCTGACAAATCTTAACACACATGTACAAACCATTTAATCTGCATTCCTTCGACCTTTTCCACAGGAACATGATACTGGGTTGTGATCTTAGGATAAAAATCAGTGACCGAGAGAGCAAGAAACAGGCCCCAAACTCTGGAATGATGAGATGATTTTTCTCACTGTGGTTTCTTCTTAATCTGTGCTTCCTCTTTCCCCCATCCAGATTTCCCCTTGATATCAATCTTTCTTTCTGTCAATCCCCTACGGATTTGATCAATTCCAGATGGAGCCAACACACCCTTTATTTTCACCACAACTCGTTTGGCACACAAAAAAGAATAGTGAACTTAACAAATACTTTGGGTTTCACTGCGACTTTCCTTAACTTTCCCCTCTTGATACTGAAAAGGTCGTAACTGCCAAAGAACCCAGTCGCATGGCACTGACACGTGCATGCTCCTGTCAACAGTCTAAATCACCACCATCCTCTCCACTTCCCCTCCCGCCCGTCCCCTCTGAAAAGCGTCAGTCTGGTCTCAAAGTAACGCAGTTTGCAACGCATGCCACAAACTGCAACTACCACAATGTGGACCTACTTCTGGCGTGTCCAAAAGCACATTCAACAGGTCTTTGTATCGCTCAACCAAACAACCCCGAACAGGAACCAACACCACAACAAACATCTCCCAGCCTTTCCAAGTCTGAAACAACACCAACCACCCTAAATGTCAACAACAGAAACACACAAGGTCAACAATACTGTAACAACAGCAAGACAGTTAACATGACCAAAGTCCACCAACACTGTGCTTTCCCTCCTTCTCCTCCACCTGCCCCCCCCGCCCACCCCCACCCTCCCAACTCCAAATGTAAAAAAAAAATATTTTATATATATATATATATATTCACCATACCAAACACACAAATAAAAAGTTGAAAGAAAGGAGGAAGAAGCAGAGTAGGTCAATGTCAAGGACACCTTCCCTCCCGGTCCTGAAGAGAGGAGACAATTCCTGAGGCGTGTACCGAGGCAAGTCATTCACTCCCTGAGCCTGTGTGATGATGCTTGGTTGCTTGGCTGCTTGAAGCCTTGTCACCCTCTGCCCCCCATCCCTCCCTCCCCCTCCTGAGGTCCTCCACAAAGGGGATAATGTGACTGGCAACACCCCACCATACCCAACAACATGAACAGCAAAACAGCACGACAAACAACCGCACATCGCTTGTGCAGCCAGCCAGGAATCAACGATGAAGACCCAACAAAACTTCACTTACTGCCCAGTAGCTCACAACAGTGTATCTATCATCATCATCATCATGTTTATAATCATAGTGTTATAAAGCACAAACTTCGAAAATCAACGCAAATAAGTGAAGCTAATGTGCTGTGCCGAGTAAATAATCAACAACAATTGAAACTATCTATACATATTTTTCTATTGTGTTGTTGATTGATTTCTTCAGAAACCTGCAGAGACCCGACAAAAGCTTTCAACATCACGAGTTCTGAAACACAGCATGAAATTCAACACTTCCCATACAACACAAAATTCGTTCAAATAACCAATGGATTTTAAAAAAAAAAAAGTCTAAAGCATGGCGTGACATTCAAAACTTCTGTGCAACACAAAGTTCGTTCAAATGATCCATGACGAACAAGAAGCATGTATGGAACAGCCAGCCCACTACTGTGACAGCTCATGGACACAGTACAGCAGCGCACGTCTTCCACTGTACCCAGACAAACTGACCAACATGATACTAACAACAGGTCATTTCACAGGAAACAGACTGGTATCAAGTCTTACTCTGTGAAGTGTCAACACTGCTACAATGCTATCCACATCAATATCTGTCACATTCATAAACAGTGAGTCCCATCAAGAGTGCTAGTCAGTAGAAAATTTTTTTTTCTCCTGATATTGAATGCTAAACAGTCGAACACCAGTACACTGCTCAAACATTCCAACACCACTATCACTAATTTTCTGACCATGTCGTTTCACTCTAGCATACGTTAAACTCTAGTCTACCAATCAAAACAAAAATGCCTGACAGCAATTTCACCATCTCCATGGTGACTGACCAAACCATGAAAAGGTTATCTCCATGAAAAAGGTTATCTCCATGAAAAAGGTTATCTCACCACTGCAAATACCCACCCACACACAAATTGCAAAGCAGTGACAAGAGTCTCTCAATACTATTTATACACATCCACAAGACAAATGACCGATGAAAAGATTCTCTCACCACTATCAATACCCATCCACACGACAAATGGCAGATCAGTGAAAAGATTCTTTCCATACCATCAGTACCCATCCTGTTCACAAGACAAATGACCGTTGAAAAGATTCTCTCACCACTATCAATACCCATCCACACGACAAATGGCAGATCAGTGAAAAGATTCTTTCCATACCATCAGTACCCATCCTGTTCACAAGACAAATGACCAAGCAGAGAAAAGATTCTCTCACCACTATCAATCCCATCCACTAAACAAACGGCAGAGCAGTGAAAAGATTCTCTCAATACTATTTATACCCATCCACAAGATAAATGGCCAATGAAAACATTCTCTCATTACTATTTATACCTATCCACAAGATAAATGGCCAATGAAAACATTCTCTCATTACTATTTATACCCATCCACAAGATAAATGGCCAATGAAAACATTCAATACTATTTATACCCATCCACAAGATAAATGGCCAATGAAAACATTCTCTCATTACTATTTATACCCATCCATCCACAAGATAAATGGCCAATGAAAACATTCTCTCATTACTATTTATACCCATCCACAAGATAAATGGCCAATGCCAATGAAAACATTCTCTCATTACTATTTATACCCATCTACAAAATAAATGGCCAATGAAAACATTCTCTCATTACTATTTATACCCATCCACAAGATAAAACCGCCAATGAAAACATTCTCTCATTACTATTTATACCCATCCACAAGATAAATGGCCAATGAAAACATTCTCTCATTACTATTTATACCCATCCACAAGATAAATGGCCAATGAAAAGAATCTCTCAATATTATCAATACACATCCACAACACAACGAACCAAGCAGTGAAACTCTCAACATCATCAGTACATATCCAAGAGACAAATGACCAAGCAGTGAAAAAATTCTCTGACCACTTTCAACACCCATCCACACATGTCCAAACAGTGAAAAGCCATGAGAAGATGGCCTCGATACAAATACTACAAAAGCCACAGAAAAACCTCCATCTTTGCAGAATATCTTTTCTTCAAATTGAACCGTTTCACTGCCTCAGAAAATCATCAGCTCAACAACACTCTGTATCAGTTGCCAATTAATATTTAAAAACAACTCTGAAATTTCTCCATGTCTCTGAATCGTATGTGTATTTGGTGGCAAGTTTCTGAATGTACTTAACTGCTTATTTACTCTCCATCCAAATAATTTACTGTTGCAAGGTTGTTGGATTCCTTTTGGTGAGTGTAATCATAATTTCATTTCCATTATCTTACTGAACACTGCTAATATTGGCAAAGGAATGAGAACAAAAAAGGAATAATGGATTCCAATACCTAAGATGCTCCTTTTTCCCCTCAATTAAACAAAGGCAGTCTAAAATCATTGTATGTAAAATTCCATGCAACTCTGGAGTAAAAAAAAAAAAAAAAAAAAAAAAAACACTGGCTCACAGCTAAATCTTGGATCAGTAAACTGTAAAGACTATTTTACTGTCAAACACATTTAAGAATTTACTACAAAGACAACTTGTAGCTAAAGACACCTATGATTATAATCAATCACAACAACAAACTCCTCTCAGATTTAACATTTTCAAAACTGGTATATTACAATTGATATTCAATACATCACAAATGCACACAAGCACACACACATACCTCAAGTTATTTCTTATCAATTCCTACTAAAAACCCACTTGATACTAGAGACCATATCAAATTCTACAAACTTATGGCAAGATTCTGCTCTACAAATACAAAAACACACACTCTCTCTCTCTCTCTCTCTCAAGCACGCGTGCGCGCGCACACACACACACACACCAGCAATAAAAGTGACGTTAAATCTCACACAAAGATAGAAAAAAAAAATCACGCAAAGAAACTTCCCTACAGTAAATGAGTGTGGTCATGTCAGTTAACTCAAATGAAGAAAAGGTCATCAGTAACAGATCTCCATCAGGTCCCACACCCAACAATCTCTGATGATGGCTACACCAGTAGTTTGCCTCTCACTGAAGACCATGTCAGTGCTGGTCTCTCCCTGTGTACGGTTCAATCTTATACTGTCACTCCCATTGTCTGTTTCTGTGTTATGACTGCCCAGTCAACCACACAGGGTCCTTTCAGGACTGACAGCTTGTACAAAAAAAAAAAAAAAAAGTCCTGTCCTAAACAACAAAACAAAACCAAAAAAAAAGGCAAGCTGCCTTTTCAACTAACATGCGTCATGCCCTAGTCATACCACCTATCTTCTAAGTTTCCAGGGTTCTGATTTTTTTTTTCTTTTTTTTTTTTTTTTAAAGCATAGCTGACCACATAATATGGCCTTCGCTTCAGCCCCTGTTCCTGGAGTCTTCAAAAAGACACATAGGCCACGACTGAACGGAGAGCACACATTTCCTATGGATGCAATGACAGGGAGATGCACGCAGGGAGATACACACATGGAGACACACAAGTGAATCAACACTGCAGCACTGACCGTTCTAGCGTCAATGACAGGCGAGATGCGTTACAGGGAGATGCACACATGGAGTAACAACAGTGCGAGTTTTGATAAAGTGAATCAATGAAGACCTCAGCAAAGTGCACTGGAGTTTTACCTCACAACCCCGTAAAAGACAGGCGATTTTGATAAAGTTTCAAAGCACATCCACTGAAGACCTCACCAAAGTGCAGGTGGTGTTCTCTGTTAGTTGCCATGGGTGGACGGCCACAACCAATGAAGACTGTGACCAACGAAAAGTCCTCATCCATGCAATAGAAGTGAACTCTCTAGTCAGGTAATGGTTCAGTTTAAAATATGGAACTTCATGGTTCCCACTGCTGTCAGTGAAGGATCTCACAGTCATTACTTCAGCATCCTCCTTTTCATATCTCTCCTCTTCTACCTCCTTCGAATCCCATCCCAGTAAAGTCACTTTCATAATGACTCAGGACTTGTTCAACTGCATTTATTTTCCCCTCTACCATATATAACAAAAGAAAAGGCAAAAGATTTTCTATGAGAAAATAGAAAATTTCCATTGTTTGTATGCTTGTGTGTTCCTGTCCTGTCTGAAGACGACCAGCAGGTTGAGGCCTTTTATGTCAGTGTATGTTGCCTTGATTTGGTGGCTAGGTACTTCAACTTTTATTTTCCTACTTTGATAAGATAACGGCACAACATGTGTGATGAACACAAGTGGCGGGTGAGGGGGCAGGGCCATGAAGATGAAGACTATCCATTGCTGAATCTAGTTTCAGTTTGAGGTGAAATGTTTGAACCGACTTCCATCCAACTGAAGCAGCCATCTGCCTCTAGTTATGTCATTAACTCTCTTCAGTTCTTTCCCTTGAATTTCTATTACCGTTGATTGACGGTTTTCTTCCCGGAATTATGGTATTCAAAACAACATTTTTGTTATCTGAAGCAATATATCGCCTAAAACTAACGAAATAGACACATTCATCACAAAAATATTATTATTTTTAAATAATACGCAGAATGTTGCGAAAAAGAGAAACATCTGTCATGCAAAATGCAAAAATCTCAAAAACTGTTAAGAGTTAAGCCCAGACTTGTTCAAATGTTTGTCTGTATCTCACCGTGTCCTCAAACATAACATACATGACTCTTAACCCATCCATTTAAGATTTTCCATTTTTGTTTGTTATTATTGTTTGATTTCGATCACATACTGTGTTGTGTGTCCAAATAAGGCGGTTTAAATGTTCCTTTTGTTCACTGGCTGCATTCACAAAAATCATCTGATCTCCACAGAATTTAAGCTGACAGTTCTCGCGAAATGAGCATAAAATATCATTTAACGTGTCTCATCACAATGTACAGCAATGATTCAATGTAAGTCATCACAGTTATGAAGAAAAGTTCCACGTTATAATATAGAAAATATTGCTGAAAAGACTATATAGCAGATTTATGGCCTGTAAAATTTGATGGCATCTTCATGTGGGGGGAACGATGCAAAGACCTGTCAACAGTTCTAATCCTGCCAAGCTTGGGTGTGCTAGCATTTATCACTGCCAGGAAATAAATATGGTTTGGTTCGCCATGGACACACACACACACACACACACACACACACACACACACACACACACACCCACAACCGAAAAGGATGATCATCAAGTGACACTTTCTCTCGCTTTCCAACTAAAAATGCAACAACAACAACAAAATTCACAGCATGCGTATAGATCTATAAAGTATGTGTGTCAAACCAGCAGCCGTGGCCTACCGGTTAGAGTTACAGATTCCCAGCAGGGGGGTACTGGGTTCAATTTCCCTACGAGCCACTTATTTGTGTGGTTTTCCATCCCTACCCACAGTCGAGTTTTGCTATGGACTCACATGATGACCTGTTTCCCTCCTGTCCTCTCTTCTGAAGGTTACAAATTTTAAATGGGCTCATAGCTGAGTGTTTAGTGATAATTGTGAGTCTGAACCACTCTTGGGGTTTGAAAATTCTCTTTGTTCACTGAGCAGTAAACAGATGTATATATATATATACTTGATTCAGTTCGGGGCAAACTGCAGCAACAGGAGGGGGAGGGTGGGATTCATCTCCCATAATGCCTTACCCTGGGTGCAGTGAACGTCTAACAGTTCATCTGTCCCCACAGCCATTAGGCTAAGAAAATTCATTGTTAACTTGTTATTCCTACCCCATGCAAAAACAACCAAGACATGTAGGAAGTCCTCCACTACCCAAAACCATCTTAATCCCCTCTTGGTAACGAAAGTCACATGGTGAATAAAGAAAAGAGATACTGCCGCACTAACACAAATCAGGTAAGGGAGGTATCATAGGTCTACATGCAGAAAGAACGCTTTACTGGATCGTAACAACATTTCACAACTCAGAGGCTCCTCTTTGCTACAGTATCATGGGAACTGGTCAGGCAGTGTGCAGGGTCATGACCCTTTGTGCTGACAGTTCAACTATGCTTGTGACTTACTATGACTTGTCAATCGTAGCAGAAGTTCCCGGGTACCTTCAATACCATGTTGGTACAGTGTTCCAACGGGAAATTTCAAAAGCACACATGTATCTAGGTCAAGGAAAATGAACAGAGCATTTTGGAAATGTACTGGCAAAGTGTCAGAATGCTTAGGAAGAAAGATGTTGCTGTATGGCTTTTCTTCTTTGAAACAAACAAACAGATTGCTGGTAGCAGGATTTACATCATACCATATTACTTTTTATTTCAAAATGTCTATGATTGCTCAAGAAAAATCATTAGGATATTTGGACACCTATATGGCAAAGTGTTAGAATGCTTAAAGAAAAAAAATGAGTATGATTTTATTTTTCTTACTCCTCAAGTGCATCAATTTGCAACGACAACAAAAATTACCACAAAACAAAACAACAACACAGGACCGTTGTTGGAAAAGTATGCAGCAGTGAAACAAATCAGAAAATTTTGTTTTGTTTTACAAAGAGATTACTTGTAACGTTGGTGTTTGATTTTACAAAAAGAAAGAAAGAAAAGCCTGATTAAACTGGCTTGCTAAGCTGATGTGGACTAGGCTTTACATTCACTGCTGCTGTGCTCCTCTGGCGACTATTACCTGTACTGGTAAGAGACCAGAGAAAAGTCTTGGTCTAAATGACTCCCGCAAGTCTTGGTGTAAATGACTTCCAGAACAGTAAAAAAAAAAAAAAAAAAAAAAAAAAAAAAAAAAGGATATATAAAACTGCCCCAACAACTTCTTAACTTTTCCCCTCCACCTATCCAGAACAGTACCCCCCAAAAATGACATATTAAACTGCCCCAACTCTTCTTCTTCTGCGTAGGCAGGTTGATACTGCTGTGGACACTCCCTGGATAGGCAAGTATTAATCCCATCTGCCCAACAAAGGGAGTGGAGCTTTGTGTGTATGACCGTTCTTTACCCTGCCATTAAGGCAGCCATACTCCATCTTCAGGGAAGGTGCATGCTACGTGTAACGTGTCATCCATACCAACAGCCAAACTGGCCTTCTCTTCTGAAAGCTGGTGATGGGATTTTAGTTGTATGCAAGATGTTATGCGTGTACAGATGGAACCTCGGTTTATAGTCTCATTCTAAGGACTGTATGGGAAATGGAGTCAGAACTAATGTTAACTCTGAGGGAAAAATATCCCTGTATCGAAACAGCCCGGCGGAGATTCAAACCTGCAACCCTTGGATTACGAGTCCAGCTCTCTAGCAACTGAGCTATTCCGGCCCCGTACTGCCCCAACAACTTCCTAACTTTTTCCCTTCAGCAGCATGGTTTGAAATGGATTGAGTTAGCTCCCTTAAATGGAAAGTCGCTTTCACAGTCCTGCAAGGAACACAGCGAATGGCAGATAAGGCACATGCATTCAAGCTGATGTCAAATGACTTAAATGGCTGAGTCCATAAAATCAAGTAACTGGATGCAGATTGTTAAAGCACACTGACTACAGTGTTCCACTTGGGGAAAAGTCATTTGGATGAGGTGCCCATTTTATTGAAAAAAAAAAAGTCAATCATTTTTTCTGAGCTGTCAGTCCACCGCCTGATGTTTGACCACTGGTTGAATCCCTGCTGGCGAGTTACTGAGCCTGTCAATCATGTGTACGGTCACAGGATAGTTCTACTGCCCTGGTGAGTTACTGAGTTTTGTCAATCATCTCTACAGCCACAGGACAGCTCTACTGCCGTGGTGAGTTACTGAGTTTTATCAGTCATCTCCACAGTCAGAGGATAGCTCTACTGCCGTGGTGAGTTACTGAGTTTTGTCAATCATCTCCACAGTCACAGGGTAGCTCTACTGCCGTGGTGAGTTACTGAGTTTTGTCAATCATCTCCTCAGTCACAGGGTAGCTCTACTGCCGTGGTGAGTTACTGAGTTTTGTCAATCATCTCTACAGCCACAGGGCAGCTCTACTGCCGTGGTGAGTTACTGAGTTTTATCAGTCATCTCCACAGTCACAGGGTAGTTCTACTGCATTAGTTATACTTCAAACTGATAACTAATCTGTTGTAGAAACTTAACAGCTCAGTACCTATTAATATTCAAGAAAACATGCAAGAAATATTCTGTAACACAGATTGAAAAAAAAAAATTTCAGGAATATTTCATTCAGTGTGTGGAAATCAAGGTGTTCAACAAAATGTAAAACAGCAAGAATTAACCTTCAAAACAATCAATTATTTTTCTTATTGTCGGTTCAAACTGACCCATTTAAATGTCTCATACTTTTAAAGTATCAAAACAAGCTAGGCTCTGGTAAAAAAAATACCAAAATAAATAATGGCAACAAAAAAAAATAAAGTAAATGTGTACAAAATTAACTTCAAATTTGAAAAAAAAAAAAAAAAAAAAGGAAGAATATTTTCCGACTCTGTGGACACAGAATTAAAATCTCTTTGTTGATCAGCAATAGCATATTTTCCTTCACTAAGTTTGTGCTGTCACTTCAAAATACCTGATTAGACATAGGAGACATTATCTGCAAAGATGCCTTGAGGTATGAAAACAGCATAGGCAACCCTTTTATCTCCTGAACACCACTACCACTGTACGAGAGGATGAAAAATCTAACAGGTCAAAGGTTACTCTCTTTTCTTAGCATACCAATTGAACACAGTGACAGACATATATATGTACTAGCATTCCTCACCTCAACATCTCAATGCAATGGTAATTCAAACAAAAGACAAAGTGAACTATAATGGATAACTGATACAGCAATGTCTATTTCTGGCTTGAAAACTAACACTATCTTCATCAAACTATCTTCTGTTTCCAGGCAACATTCACCACTCCCCCCCCACCCCCTTCTATCCTCCAATCTCCACCTGACCCCCATCCTTCTCTCTCCAGCTCTTATTCCTGTTCAACATGTTACAGTTTGCTCTGCATTTCGAAGGCAACACGTTTTCGAAACTAGTAACACAAGGTCTACTTGTTGGTCAATAAGGAAGAACAAAATCACCTGATAGGGACCTGTTTTCACATCTTGTTCAGTACTTACAAAAACACCCTCTGCCAAAGCGCAAGTCACATTTTCTTCACTGTTTCTGCCCATCGTCTTTAAGGACATGCTGTCCTGAACTGTTGTTTAATCATGCCTGTTGCAAACCCATTTGTCACTATCATTTCCAATTTAAAAGCTTCTTATGTCAAGTTCAATCAACGCCAATATTCATTTGCACTTTGAATAATATAAAAATCTACAAACTATGACTCAAAGTTTATTTCTGTCAAAGCAATATTAGCATTCTTTGTGCATCCACCTTACTCTGATATATGCACAAACAAATATAAACATTAAATAAACAAACAAGAAACTCATAGAGAAGTTCTAAGGCTAAAAAAAAGAGACCCAAATCTGACCACATCAAAAACCGGATTCGCACTTCCATGTCCACACCCACCACCAGTGGTTTATGTCAACAGTCAGCGAAGTCTGCATAGCAGCCGTCAACCTGATGAAATCCAAATTTCCGAATCATAGGATGAAGGGGGCTGGGTTGGCTGAAGAGAAAGCACTCCCACTTTTGACTGAAAGCATTTCTAGGTCTCTAATGATTCAGTTAAGAAACAAAAATGAAATGCATTTGCCATACATCATGTATACTATCGCTAACAACCGCATCACATCATTTGGGCTTTTTCTGCAATATTCTGCAATTCCCTAGTAAAAAAAAAATGTCCCCATATTCCACATTCATAGTAAGAGTTTTAAATTGTGGATTATTTTTTTCTTGACTCAACTCGGGATTTCGGAAATCATTTTTGAATTAGGGAAATTCTGGAGAAAAAAAAAATTGGGGGTGGGGGGGTGGCAGCTAAATTTACATTATTCAGTGTGATCCCGAGACAATGATGGGCCATCTACAACTATGGCTTCTCAATGAAGTACTGATGGTGTAATAGTAAGCATCAAAGACAATCCCATGCTTTTACATTCTGGGGCATCAATATACACACTTCAAACTCTCACCTGTCAGTTCACTCTCCTGAGAATTGTGAAATTTTTAACAATGACATTTTTCACTATTCCTGAAAATGTAGAACATATTGATTTGAGTTTTTATGACTGAAAAAACACAATCTGACATGACAAATGAATTTGAGAAGACAAGCGATTGCTCGTTCCATTTTTCATTGTTGTTGTTCATCTTGCCTGAAGAATACTGAAGAGGTTGGAATGTGTCATCAACGCATGCACATGCGTTGTTTCTGAGTATGTGTGTGTGTGTGTGTGTGTGCGTGTGCATCTGTATATATCCATGTGTGTGTGCATGCGTATGCATTCATGAGTGCAGGCATGCATGTCTTGGTGTCTGTGTCAGTGTATGTGTGTGCGTGTGTGTGCACACATGCACGAATATGTCTCTCACTCTCTATGTGTTTTACCACCTGTCACACTCTGCTTTTGTCTACACCTGCTCATGAGTTCATTTTCAAAGTTTTGAAAACACTGTGCACTATTAAAAAAAAAAAAAATAAAAAAAAAACAGCAACTGTCCCAATTAAAATCCCCTTTAAATGCATACTTCTCTTTTCCTTTTTTTTTTTTTTTTTTTTGTTTTTTCTGATATTTTCCTGTGAGCTGTTCATTTGCAATCTTCGTCCAGCAGTGTGTGCGTAAAAACTGATGAACTCTCAGTTCAGAACCATTTCATACAGCTGTCTCAGCACGCATAAAAATAATAACCAATTCACCTGAATGAAACAGATGGGGTAACTGATGTCATGACATTCAGCTATTAAGGAGGAATGAAGAAAAAAAAAATTCATGCACTGAGGAAAAGTTTCATCTCTTAATTTTTTTTCCTTCTTAATTTCATACCACACTATATACATTCTAGATTTGTTCTTGCTTTTAACACAAATCTAGAACTTTTTCATCTGATCTTCTCCAAATCTGGCACAGTGCCTGATTCGCACATTGGACAGAGGACTGAATGAGAATACAGGTGCTAGATAGTTGCCTTTTTAATGCGACAGTATTGCGAAGCTATGCCCCAATTGGAAGCAGGCCTCAAGGCAATACCTAGGTGATCAGACCCCCCCACAAAGGTAATCTATCTCCTCCCACTTTCTAAAGGTTCACACAGGAAGCTCAGAGAGGATGGGGATGGGAGAGGAAAGGGAGACAAGGACATAAGATGGTATAATGAAAGACAGGGGGATGGATGGAGAGGTAAGAAAGGGGGAGGGATAAGGATGGCAGAGATACCTGCTGGGAATTGGGAGGGAGACAAGTAAAACAGCTGGACATGGATATATTTCCAAACGCAAATCAACTCATGTCCTTTACAGCCACACCTTAATCATGCACACATATCCACCACCCTTTGCTCACAACAATGTCCTGGCATTCAAAGCCAAAAACAAACAATAAACACCCATCAGAGATGCATATGGAAACAATTTGTCAATTGCAGTTGAATTCCTGTCTGTGTATTTCAGATTTCAGTAGTGGTATTTTTGTTCAACTACACACCACTATCTGTTCATTTTCACAATCTGTTTAGAACATGCCACTGCCTAAGTCTGTTCTTTAATGTTTGCTAATCAACAGCTTGAGTATATCTCTAGAAAGGTCTTTGCTCAGAGAAATATTGTTGCTTAGATTAACTGAGCCAAAATTCAGGACAGCGTTTTGTCTGGGCAACCCAGGTGAGACTATTTGGGAACAAATGACCATTAAGATGTGAAATTTTAACTCACTTTCAACAGTTCTTGCTGGAAAGATTTGCAAGGTCTCAAAATGACCTTAAAAAAAAAAAAAAAAGTTCCCTTTTTTTTTTCCAAACGTTTATCGTGATCGACAAAGCTAGTAACTGAGTATGTGACAGAGGGCATAACAGTTCACATGTCTGTGATGATTCACTAGCACAGGTGCCACTGAACACTCAGTCATTACTGCAGACAGTACAAATCTGTCATAAATCAAATCACAGTTACGTGACAGTAACTTTGGTAACCAAGAAGTGGTAAGCCGTTGTCCCACCTTCTGAAACTTTGCTAAACCCCTAAACAGTCATCATGGAGACCATCATCACACACATACACACGCACATAAACTCCAACAATGAATGATCTATTCTTTTCTTATAAATGCAAAACTGGGAGTGGTTCGGACTTGCTGAGGATTTTTGGACATTTCTCTTTTTAAAAGAGTGGCCCGCTATGCCAAGCCCTCTAAAAAGACTTAACTGGTGTGGTTTGGTACAATGGACGCCAAAACAATGACATAGGGATGAGAACTGATCAGGCTGATCAACACAACACAAACCCCCCCCCCCTCTCTTTCCCCCTCATCCCATTCCCATCTGCAGTGATACTGAGGCTTTCACAATACTAATCCAATGGACAACAAAAAAATTTCTGCATTTCCCTCCAACAGTTTTAAAAGACATGGTCTGGGTGACCCCTTCGATTTGTCACTGATCTACACACTCCTGCTGCTCAAAATCACAGCCTGATGAGAGCATCAACGTATCTATTCAGCCATCAATATTTAACCCAGCTTCCTGCTTTCCACAGCAAGATGTCTAGATCATTTACATCTTCATTCCTCATCGTAACAATGGGAAACTGGATCCAACCTGTTGTCATTCATAGCAATAACAATGAGAAACATGACTGGTCATCAATCATTGTAGGATTTAAGGAACAAACGGAAAATATGAAGACATTGGTTCTTTTCATCACTGAAGTTGCACTGGAGCTTTCATTCCAAACATCAATTGAGCAGAACATGTGCCACAGGCCTGGGACTGCAAACACCACCTAGTTTGAATTATCAGCTTAACTACCTCCCTTTGGTCAGCAGAAACCCCACTTTCTCACAGGGAATGAAACCCTTGAACCCCATGCAACACTCCAGCGGAAAAACCTCAGCTAATGCATGCACACAAGTTAATACACAATAACCCCAAAAATACTAACTGTTACACTTTTCTTCTGATACAGGTTTGATCATCATTTCATCATCTGCTCACTTTTCTTGTTTCTGCACACACTTCAACAGTCTAAACATCACAGCGGCAATCACTATCTGCTCCACGCAGACCCCAGACCCAAGGGCAGCACACTCTCAGCCGATCAGGTCCCATCAGCGTCATCCATCTGGTGAATCGAAACAATGAATGGCAGAGAGTCGCATATGTAGGCAAAACTCTTCCATTTTTTTCCGTTACAGTGTCCCTCACCTTCACACTATGCCAAGCGGGAATTCGCAGCCCTAACCATTACATAGTAATGGCAGAGAACCATCACATCCTAGAGTGTGCACCTGCTTCCTTCAAGCCTTCTCAAAACTTGGCACCAAGACAAACACTTGGACTGGAACTGCACACCAAGCACATGTGTGTAGAGCTACTAGAGTACATGCTTCCAGTCATGTTTCTCCATGCCACCGTGTGTGTGGTTTTCTAGCTCTGCTACTTAAGGGGTTCCGTTCTGTCATGCTGTACATGGAACTTGCTGACACACTGAAGGTTCAGCTCTCCGCAGACGTGGACAGCATGCACTGCTACATGACCCAATCCACTTTGTGCTCCCATCACTCCCTGTCCGTTTCCTTCCATCTGTCGCCAGCCACATCTTCACTTCTCCTTCATAAACTTCTGGCAGATCTTCTCGTCATTGAAGTTCACCCACAGCTGGGTGCACATGGCGGAGTTCAAACTCATGCGCTGGGGGGCCTTGGCGTAACGAAACCAGTCGTCCAGGTCTGGGTTGAACGTCCAAATCTCGTCCTCCGTGGCAGTGCTGTGCTCATGGCCCAGGGCCAGAATCTGGCCCTCAAAGTTGGTGTAGTGGCCGATGGAGCGCCCGCTCAGCGTGGATGTCAGCATTGTCCACTGGCGTGTCGACACGGTGTATGATTCAATGGGGATCTGCCCATACAGCGGGACACCCGTCTTGGGAATGCCCCCCAGCACAAACACCTTATCCCCGAGGGACACCATGTCGTGCAAGCGACGAGCGTACATCATGCCCGGCAGCACCTGATAGGCGCGGGCCGTTGGGTCAAAACACACAAAGCTGTTCGTCGTCTGCCGGTCCTGACCCGACACGCCCCCTGAGAGGTAGATTCTGTTTTTGTGGACTGTTGCCGCCAACGAGTGAGTGGGGCTGGGCAGGGGCAGCAACTCCTCCCACATGTTGGTCTTGACGTTATACACTTCCACCGAGTCCAGGATAGCAAACTGTTCCGTCGAGCCACCAAAGGCATACAGGAAACTGTCGTAGGCCACCAGGGAAAACTCCAGACGGAGGTGCCTCATGGGCCGCAACTCCTGCCCAACCAAGTGGCGTGGGTCGAAGCGGAACAGAGAGGACATCAACGTACCCCCTCCGAAGTCCACAATGCGACACACATATGCAAAGTTGTCGATGGAGGCCACTCGACAGTCACGGCTCCCATTGACGTCAGAGAACATGGTGTAAAACAGGGAGGTGGGGTGGTTATAAGCGATGACAAGGAACAGGGTAAAACAGGTGGGGTAGGAAGCGATCCCATGATGCAGGACATGATGCACCATGGAGGGCCCCCTGTGGTGCGTACCTGCGACATTTTGTCCATGCAGGGGTGACCCTTCTTGCTGTCTGCGTGGTACTGGAACCCCTTGGTCACCAGCTGCTGTCCCAGTGCACCGGGACACCGCTGAATTGCATCCTGCTCCCGCGCCACACTCAGCTCATTCTCTGACATGAGGCCAAAGCGGATCTGCTGCAGACAGCGGGCTGCCTCTGTGGCCAGGCGTGAGGGGGCAGCCAGCAGCCACTTGTTGATGCACATCATCAGCTGAAACTCCGAGGAGATACGCAAGGTGTTCTGGGAAAGATGCCTGCTCAGGTTCTCCCCGTCCATCTTCAGGAATGCCTGGGACTGAAACAAGCATGGTGCCACTGTGCTCTGAGACTGAACAGCTCCATTACATTGTGAGCTGAATGCTGAGTGTTTAGTCTGGCTGATCGTAAAGGTTATCAAATGCCAACATCCTGTAGTCTGTCAATATATATGATGACGTTAAAGACACATTCAGCCTGTCAATGTCACATTCAGACTTTAGTTACAGCTTACTATCATGTCTGTAAACAAGTTCTTCAAAGGCAAAAAGTCTATGGCAATACATATCTATGACATGAATATGAAAAAAAGAAAATTAGAAAAGGAGCTCCAGAGAAGGGAAGTGTGTGAGAATGGGTGAAACAAGCAATGAAAAAACACATACACTTTGTAAAAGCACACACACAAGCATATGTTTATGTTACATACAAAATTAAACCAAAACACACACACACACACACACACTCTCCACACACACACACACACATTTCCATTAAACACACCCACCCCCCCAACCATTTTCAGACAAACACACACCAATCTGTCATCCATCCTAACCATTTTCAGACATACACACACCCATACTGCCATGACCCCTAACCATTTTCAGACATACACACACCCCCACTGCCACTGACCCTAACCATTTTCAGACATACACACACCATACTACCATTGACCCTAACCACTTTCAGACATACACACACCCATACTGCCATTGACCCTAACCATTTTCAGACATACACACACCCACACTGCCACTGACCCTAACCATTTTCAGACATACACACACCCACACTGCCATGACCTTAACCATTTCAGACATACACACACCCACACACTGCCATTGACCCTAACCACTTTCAGACATACACACACCCACACTGCCATTGACCCTAACCATTTCAGACATACACACAACCATAGTACCATTGACCCTAACTACTTCCAGACATACACACACCCATACTGCCATTGACCCTAACCATTTTCAGACATACACACAACCATACTGCCATTGACCCTAACTGTTCTCAGAAAAAATATACACATATAATGCCATTCACCAATACCATTCACAGACATACATACACCCATTCTGCCATTCACCCTAGCTCTCGCAATCTTAATGACATTATATCCATATCACCACTTCTCCCAATTCCCCCCCATCTCAGTAACATTTCGCCCATACCAACCCTCTCCCCAACTACCCCATGTCTCAGCGACATTGTATCCATACTATTCATCCAAGCTCCTCATCCATCCACACCCCACACCTCTCCACACCTCCTCCACCCCATAACATTTCACTGACATTTTTCCCCAGGCCTCTCTCCCAAACCACCCTTTTTCACCGATCCAAACTCCTCCCATCCCCTCTCTCAGTGACGTTACTCCCATGACAATGGACCCCACTCACCATACCTTGGTCACATGAAACCCACACTGCCACCGACAACCATTGGCCGGGATTGTAGTGATGTTACACTGATACTGCCACTCAGCTCCTCTGTTCCCCTATAGCCATGACATTACTCCTGTGCCATTTACCCTCCCCTCCTTCCCCTGAATCCACACCCACCCACATTTTGATGACAAAACTTCCATGCCATTCACCCTTACTCCTCCACATCTCAGTGACATTACTAACCCTGCTGTTTGCCCCCCCCCCCCCCATTTTAATGATATTACTTCCATCAGATCCCTCCCCAATCTCCCTCTGTCATATCTCTCTGACATTACTCTCATGTAATTCACCCCAATTTTCCCCATATCTTTGTGATATTACTCCTTAGTCAGTCACCCCCAACTACCTCCTACTCAAGCTGGTCCCAGTGCAGTCACAATGCCAGCATAATACAGAGAACCACTATTTGGTCACCCACTACAGCAGGCCCTGCACTGCTGCTGAGTTACTGGCATTCAGTGCAGCTGGCTCTGATTCACTATACCCATGATAGCACCTGCTGCCAGCAGTGGCTCAGTGGTCCTCACAGACTGGCTCTATCACACCTGGGCTCCACTGACCTGACTGAACTCAAAGAATTTGTCCTGGATCATGTGCTCCCAGTGAGCCGTGACCTTGTCCAGAGAGTAGGTGTCGGCGATGTGCAGGAAGTCTTCGGCGTTGTCAAAGGTCATCAGTGACTTGATGTAGTTGGAGCAGACGTCCAGGGCAAAGCTGACCTGCAGTGGGCACAAACCACACAGACAGTGCTTTGGTCAGTGCTCTAGTTGTGCGCTAGGACTCTTGAGGACCGTTTTCCACACATCTTTATCACACCATCGGAAAACAGGCCAAGCTAATAGCAAAGATACACATCTCTCTCTCTCTCTCTCTCTCTCACACACACACACACACACACACACACACACACACACACACACAGACAAGCATATTCACAATCTTTCCACCTGGAACAAATTGTGTCAAAACTAGGTTCAAACTGAAATGTTCAACTTCTCAGGAACACAGGATTTTCTTACAAATGTGATCCTATGCAACTGTACATGTGTGTATGTTGTTCGCACACACTCACATCTCTAAAGGCACACAGTCACACACAAAGCTGTGGCAAGTGGCATGGACGTCATGCATACACACAGAAACGACTTCTCACAGACAGACAAGCCTTCCTAAAATCTTTCCATCAGAAACAAAACATAAACGTATCAGGAACAAACTGAAATTTTCAAGACTTTTCAGGGACACTCTTCATTCTTATGAATGTACTCTTGTGCTGACATCCATGAACACATGTTCGCACACACACATCATCACAGCTGCCATCACCAATGGAGAATGTGTATTTGCAGACTGTGCACAAACTTAAGTTTCTCCCACGGTGTCTTTGTTGTAATTACGGCTTCTCTTCATCACGTTAATTTCCTGAAGTCCTGGCAAAGTCTGTCCTTGTTGTTGGCTTTGTTTGGTTGGTTGGTCGTTTGTTTTGGGTTGTTGGCCTGCGCTTGTTTTCCCCCACTATTAGATTGTTCATCTTTGTTTTTGTCTGACTTTATTCAAGTTTAAAAGGCGTGCCAGTCTTGAATAAAGATTACTCTGTGTTAGGTTTTCTTATGGGAGCAAGAGTTATCCTACTTGTTTATTGTTTACTGTTCCCTGCCTCATTTCATTTTCAATTTTGTTTTTTGGTTTTATGCACCAGGAGTCGCTGTCTATCTTCTGCATCTGCCTCGCACATTCTGGTTTGCTTGGTCAAGTTATCTATCTTGGTAGTGTTTTCTTTCAACTTCAGCTCAGCTCTGTTTCTTCCTTAGCCAGCTATGGACTTATCTACATATGCACAGAGTTGCACTTCCACTTCCCATCTACCATCAGGTTTGTCCACCTGTGAAAAAAGGTGCACCATTCGTTTTCATTTGTTATTGTTGTGGGGTGGTTACTTTTTGTAACACCTGATCTGCTGCCTTACATCCAGAACAGTCACTGATTTTCATACTTTTCTGTAACAATTCGGTCTGTTCTGGGACAGCATGCATTTCTGTACAGATCCAATGGCATACAACCCCCAGGCTAAAAAAAAAACTGCCTCTCGTATATGCATTCACCAAACACTATAAACACATTTATAAATACAAACACATAAACTCATACACATACAAAATCACAATACACACATCATACATCCACAAACAAAGATGTATGTATCCCCAAAGTACAAAACTCGGTGTATGTAAGTACAAAAACTCGGTCTCAAATAGGCATGGATGCATAGAACACACACAATCACACAAACACTCGCATGTGGAAAAAAAGAGAACAAGTCCCAAACCACACTCATCAGGTAACATCAAAATAAGAAAAAACAACGAAAACACTGACCTGCAAATGACTGGCAGTGTTGATAATCTCCGTCAGGTTGTCTAGCGTTAGTGCCATTTCCCCACTGTCAACAAACGCATATCAAACATTACACTTGTCCTCAGTGTTGGTTCTAGGATTGCCAATGACATGGCCCTGGGGGTAACAGTGACTTCTCTTTTCTCTTCTTGTGCTGAAACCTTGTTTGGAGGTCGGCACATCCACTAGAGGCAGGCTTCCTTAAGGCACTCAACTGTACATTGTGCCCATTGTCATGCTGCAATGCATCCTTCACCGCAATACCTTTCTTGTATTATCTTTGCCTGCTTCTTCATATTTTTGTTTTTGCCACTGACAAGCTTGTGAAAGCAGAATCAAACACAGTTTGTTTGTCATGGTCGAAATCCATGCTTTGTTCTGACATACTATGGCACAGAACTATTTCCGCAAAGGACAAGTCTGGGGGGGCACTGATTGCCTGAGAGAAAAACTACTGAACTAAATATGAATTTCTAAATAGATAAGGTTCAGACAAGTATAATGAATGGGTGCTGATTAGTGCTTTAGCAGACAATGCAATTATGCAGTCATTCTTGTTAATGTTCATCAATGATTATTCTGCTACATGCATCTGTGAATGTGTCTTTTTGTTGTTGTTGTTGTTCTTTTACTCATATAGGCAAGGGACCACACACAGTTTCCATTTACCTGTCTTGTGAACAAATCTAGCAGGATTCTTGCAATCTGCATTGTAACATCAACAATGTGTTATGAATGCCTTTGCTTATAAAGGATAAAAATGAAAAACAAAAAGCCAGCCACCCTGTTGCCAGGGCCAGTACAGTAGATTTGTGGGCTTAGAGATTATAGGTTTGATTTCCATCAATCATTGACTTATGAGATTTTTCAGTTCAGGCCAGCTCAATGAGTGGGAGTGAGAAATGTCTGTAATACTGAAAAGTTTGCGGTCAGGGTCCTCGAGCCGCTTAAGGCCCATGGTGGGGTGCAGGGGCAACGTCCCGCTGGGGGAAGGGGAGGGGGTCTCATGAAAACGTGAGATTTAAGGACAGCTTTACTGCCTTCTCCTTTGATACAAACTCTGAATTTTATACTTCTTAGTACTATATAGTTATATACCAGAAAAAATATGGATCTGAGAACCAGCGCACGCATCCATCGAAGTGCAAACGGGGAATAAAAAAAGAAATGGGCAAAACACCAATACAGAAATCTGTATGATACAGAACTACTCCCACCCATGCAACTCTTAACTGGAGTTAACCGTGGTACTGGATCAGTGGGAAAACAGGAACCAGTCAGTCAAGTTTCATCCACTTCACTGACACTTCTCCACGTGTTTCTCTCAAATTCCCTGATGAACACTGCAGGCATCTGTATCTCCCAGGCCTGGCCGATGTGGGAAATACATGTTATTGAAGGAAGCACACAGTGCCGCTCAACCATTAGTCTCAGACCAGAACGGAACCTCACAGTATCCTCTGCATCATCCGATCTACATTGATCATCATTGAAAAAAAAAAAAATTTCCCTTCAAATCTCAGGAGTTACGTCTCTTCACTGAAGTCCACGGTGACAGAGAATGGTGATAGTCCTCCCGTCTCACAGAGAGCAAAACCAATGATGCAGAAATCAACTTGTCTAGAGAAACTGAACAACTGTGATTTCACTGGCCAAGTTGTTGATCAACTGCTAACTGCCAACTAACCTAAAAAGAAAGTCACTGATGTGCTATATGACCAAGCAAAGGGAGAGAAGACACTGTTGTGACTTGTCTAGAAAGCCACAACTGTTTTCACCGTCAGCAAGACATGACTGTGTCAATCCACCTAGAATACATGAAATCTGCCAAACAGTGACACCCAGACTACATAGAGGCTCAAACTTGATCAATAAATTTTTTTTTAGGAAGAGACAAAGAGAAAAATGAGGGACCAACCATGTGGATCTGAGCATGGTGTCTATGAAGCGTTGATTTAATGACCTGTAAACAGAGTCTACTATACGTCCTCACTAGCATGTCAAAAAAAATCCAGGCTGATGATCTGTTCACTTGTTGACTTGTAATAAAAATGATCTGTTTTTATTCACTCCCTGACCTGTAAAATACATTTGATGATGTGTTAAAACTGCCCTGTAAATGAAGTTTAAAAACTGTGTTCACAGACCTCTAAAGTCGGTGATGTTCAATGGTTTTTTCTGCTAATAAAGTGGATGCTATGTTCACTGCCCTGTAAATAAAGTCAATGACTTGATCACTGTAAATAAGATCAATGATGAACACACTGACCAACCAACAGGATCAATGATGTGTGTACCGACCTGTAAATAAAGTCAATGATGTGTTGACTGACTTGTAAATAAAGCTGATGACATTTCACTGATCTGTGAATAAAGTCTATAATGTGTTCACTGACCTTTTAATAAGATGGATAACCTGTTCACTCATTGACCTGTGAATACAGTCAAAAAATATATTCATTCACTGCCCTGCAAATAAAGTTGAAGATGTGTTCACTGATCTCCAAATAAAATCAATGATCTGTCCGCTCACTGATCTATAAAAACAATCAATTATGCGTCACTCACAAACTTCAACGTGTTTAATCACTGACTTCTATATGAAGTCGATGATGTGTTTCATTTACTTGTAAATACAGTCAAATATGTTTTCACAGAGCTGTAAATGTAGTCAATGACGTGTTTAATCACTGATCTGTAAAGATAGGCATTAATGTGATGCCTCACTGATCTGTGAATTAAATCGATCACGTGCTCATTGACCAATAAATAAAGATGACAATGTGTTAATAGGCCTGTACATGAAATTGAAAATGTATTCACTGACCTGTAAATAAAGTCAACAATGCATTCACTCAATTACTTTATTTACAGAGTTGATGATGCATTCAGTCACTGACCTATAAATAAAGTCAATGATGTATTCCTCAATGACCTGTAAATAAAGTCAATGACATGTTCAGTCGCTGACCTATACATAAAGTCAATGAATACCAACATGTTCAGTCGCTGACCTATACATAAAGTCAACAATGTGTTCACTCACTGACCTGTATATGGAGTTAATGATGTGTTTACCTGTAAATGACCTGTAAATGACCTGTAAACAAAGTCAATGACATGTTCACTCACTGACCTGTAAACAAAGTCAATGACGTGTTCACTCACTGGCCTGTAAACAAAGTCAATGACGTGTTCACTCACTGACCTGTAAACAAAGTCAATGATGTGTTCACTCACTGACCTGTAAATGAAGTCAATGACGTGGTCACTCACTGACCTGTAAATGAAGTCAATGACGTGGTCACTCACTGACCTGTAAATGAAGTCAATGACGTGTTCACTCACACTGACCTGTAAATGAAGTCAATGATGTGTTCACACTCACTGACCTGTAAATGAAGTCAATGATGTGTTCACTCACTGACCTGTAAATGAAGTCAATGATGTGCTGCAGACCATCTGCTGTGACGCCTTTCAAGTCCACCGTGTTCTGCTTGCTCTCTGCCATCACCCCGCCAAACATCACCCGGAAATAATCACTGGTGGCAGCCAGCAACGCTTTGTGGACCTGCACAGAACAACACACAGATTTGTGATTGGGGCAGTGCTTTGTGTGACTGCATGGAACAACACACAGATTTGTGATTGGGGCAATGCTTTGTGTGACTGCATGGAACAACACACAGATTTGTGATTGGGGCAATGCTTTGTGTGACTGCACAGAACAACACACATATTTGTGATTGGAGCAATACTTTTTGTGACTACAAAGAACAACACACATATTTGTGATTGGGGCAGTGCTTTGTGTGAATGCTCAGAACAACACACATCTGTAATTGGGGCAATGGTTTATGTGACTGCACAGAACAACACAGATGTGTGATTGGGGCAATGCTTTGTGTGACTGCAAAGAACAAAAGCCAGATTTGTGAGGCAATGCTTTTTGTGACTGCAAAGACCACCACATAGATTTGTGATTGGGGCAATGCTCTTTGTGTCTGCAAAGAACACCACACAGATTTGTGATTGGGGCAATGCTTTTTGTGACTTCACAGAACAACACAGATTTGTGATTGGAGCAATGCAATGCTTTGTGTGACTGCAAAGAACACAGATTTGTGACTGGAGCAATGCTTTTTGTGACTGCACAAAACAACACATGGATATATGATTGGGGGGGCAATGCTTTGTGTACCACCACAGAATCACATTTACATTTGTGACTGGGGGCTACAACTCTAATTACTGCAATGGAACCTCACATCAGTCTGCAAAGTAGGGCAACGATTTTTAGGGACTACACAGAAAAAAACACACAGATTTGGGACTGGGAGCAATGCTTTGTGTATATGTACAGAACTACCCATGCATTTATGACTGGGGACAACACTTTGTACAACCGCACAGACAAATACAGCTTTGTAATCAGAGACAATGCTATGTGTATCTAAACTGAACCACACACAGATTTGTTATCAGAGGGGGCTCTGTATGGAAATGCCTAGAGCAGATCTGTTTCAAGGAAAAACCTCTGAGTAACTGCACAGAGCTGCATAAAGAACAGTGATTAGGGACATTTTGTGTAATTGCACAAAGCCAAACAATTACTTGTCCCTTGGAGAAACACTATGAGGAATCACACTGACCCATTCATAGATTTGAGATTTGGGCCAATATTGTGTACCTGAACAGAGCCAAACATTCATTCATGATTAGGGGCAAACTCTGTATACCTGCACAGAGTCATACATCAATTTATGATTCCAGGCAGTATTTTGAAAGTTTGCGATAGACCAGAGCCATACGTAGATTTGCGATTAGGCGCAATGCTTTGTGTCAACTGTACAAAGCTATGCACAGACTTGTGAAATAGGGAAACACTTTGTGTACATGCAGAGAGCCACACATAGATTTGTGATTAGGGGCGACGTTTAACATAACTGCACAGTGCTCTGTGTACAGCTTTGTGATTAGGGGGCAACACATTGTATGCCTGCACAGGGCCAAGGGGGCAACATTGTGTGGCACTGCATGGCAAGTGAGCACATGAGCACCAGTACCATTTATTATCAGCTCATTTCATGCATGGTGAAAACAATGCAACGAGCTAACAGCATGACGCGCCCTTGCCTACCTGACTGAAACTCATTTTTGTTGCACCATCAGTGTGCGAGCGTGCGTGTGTGCATGCGTGCATATGTGTGTGTGTGTGCATGTGCACGCGTGCGTGTGTGTGTGTGTGTGTGTGCGTGTGTGTGCATGCGCATGCATGTGTACACGTGTGCATTCATGTGCTTGAGTGCGTGTGCACATGTGCACGTTTGTATGTGCATGTAATTATCTGCATGTTGTCTAGCGAGAGATATGTGTATGTGCATGCTTGAGTGTGCATTCACACGCATGGATGAGTTTATGTGTGTTACTGTGTTTGCACATGACAGTCAAAGAAGTAATGAATAGAGCTTGAAAACCAAGTGAACCAAACTCCGCGCTGAGGGGGACATAGCGTGGTCTTCTTGCTGTGGAAGCCTGATGTACACTGAGCACATGATCAGTTCAGCTATATTATGAGATGGATTATCCATATATGTATGAAATCTTTATGTCCATCAGATTTCCTGCAGTTAGAATATTTTGTGTGTGTGTGTGTGTGTGTGTGTGTGTGTGTGTGTGTGTGTGTGTGTGTGTGTGTGTGTTTTTGTGTGTGTGTGTGTGTGTGTGTGTGTGTGTGTGTGTGTGTGTGTGTGTGTGTGTGTGTGTGTGTGAGTCTGTGTGTGCACATGTGTGTTGTTGTTCTTCGATTTAACATGTGTGTGTGTGTGTGTATGTGTGTGTGTGTGTGTGTGTGTGTGTGTGTGTGTGTGTGAAAAATCAAGTGTAACTGTAATTCACACACACACACACACACACACACACACACACACACACACACACACACACACTCCTTTTTTATTTTGTTTTGTTTTGTTTTCTTTGTTTGTTTGGTTGGTTTTTTTTTTTTCTTTAGATACATATACAGATACATACACGTATACACTCTCACATACAAAGGCATACATACACATGCTTATATAACATATAGGATTATTCACTTAATCATTCATTCCTTCAGTCATTCTCTTCATTTATTCATGTCTAATATCACTCAAAGTGAACAGACGTTAAACAGAAGAATGAACGAACACACACACACACACACACACACACACACACACACACACACATACATACATACACACACAAGCACATACACTTACATGCACATCCCTAAATAAGTTGTAAGCACATTAGTAAGTTAGAAGTAAACTATAACTTACACATACATAACAAGTCCATGCATCTGTGCATGCACTTACATGCATATATACACACACTTCCAAACCATTACAAACATCTACACATGTGCATACAGACAGAAACATCACACAGACACACACAGACACATACACATACATACATGTGCATGCACACACACACATCTACACACACATGCACGCAGACATGCACATACCCATACACAAACACTTGCATACACACATGCGCACACACCCACATGCCCACACACGTATGCGCGCACACACACACACACACACACACACACACACACACACACACACACACACACACACACACTACACACATCGTTAATATCAGCATCTTGAGCTTCAGCTGTATCACTGACAGATAATGTATATTGTCATCATTGTTGCCAATATCATCACCATCATCAAAAAAGACAGCAAAATCTAAATGACCATGGTCTGAACACTGCTTAAG
>JADBJO010000339.1:597500-600000 GCA_016801955.1 Conus betulinus | reverse complement strand
ATATATGTCTCTGTGTGTGTTTGTGTGCGTGTGTGTGTGTGTGTGTGGGGTGGGGGGGGGGGGGGGGGGGGGGGGCTGCTCTTATTGTTATGTGTGTGCAAACATGTGCATGTGCACATGTATGTTGTATTCTTGTTCTTGATCCTAAGTCATCTTCGGAACATTCATTTCCCACAAACAATAAAAGCCGCACACGCACACACACACTCACATACACACACACACACACACACACACACACACACACACACACACACACACACACGCATGTATACACACACGCACACCTATATGCGTTTTCTCCTATGCGCACACATATGCACATGCATGCATGTGCACATCCACACCAACACGCATGCGCATACACACGCATACACATGAACGCGGATGTGCCGACACATACACACGTGTATATGCCTACATACAAAGACACACACATATACACACATATATGTAAACATACATAAGCAGATATGTGCGTATGCTCACACAAGCCCACAAATCACACCTGCATATGCACATGCACTTCTGCAAACGCACACACACACACATACATACATACATACACATGTGCGCGCACATGCACACATACACAAACGCGTACACACGCTTATGTACACACATACACACTCTTGCATACGCATACATGCACATCATGCACACACACACACATGCTTTTGCACACACACACATGGGCACATACCCACACATCCATATACACACGTGTACATCCACAACACACACAGAGGTAAAAATGGCACAACCAATGCAAGGTCTGACCAGCGCGTTGGGCTAATGCGTAGGACAGACATCTGCTAAGTTGTTGCCATGAGACCCTCTTCTTCAATTCTTTCATCTTTGTTTTCATTTACCCATCAGCTTTAAATCCTGCGCAGTGTGGTCCCAAAAAACTCAGCCGATGTGGTGTGACGTATATGGAATAGTCTGTACACAGCGACACCCCCTTGATAAAACTGAAACTGAAACAGTGTGCAAGTGTGTGTGCGAGCGAGCGCACATGCCTAGGTGCATTATTTACATTACAGCTATTGACAGTAATTTGCAGCGAAACAAACCTCCCAGTTTTCCACCCTTGCGCATTCACTCCCTACGGTCTCTCTCCTGCTTCGGTGTGTGTATGTGTGTGCGTGCAAATACTTTGTGTGTGTGTGTGTGTGTGTGTGTGTGTGTGTGTGTGTGTGTGTGTGTGTGTGTGTGTGTGTGTGTGTGCGTGTGTGCGCGTGCGTGCGTGCACACGCGTTTACACGCAAGTGCCCGTGTCTGTGTGCATGTGCGTTAGTGTATGTGTGCATGCATGTGTGTGTGCTTGTGTGTGAATGTGTCTTCAAGAGTGTGCAAGCATACTTGAAGTCAAGCATGAGTATGCACATATCCATCAACGCACGCATGCAAGTTGCAAGCTTGCGCACTGTGTGCACAAGAGAATGTGTGCGCGCACACATTTGTATGCATGGCGCCGACATGCGTGTATTTGCAGGCCAAACAATGGTGTTGAACGACAACAGGTATTGACCTCTGACATGCACCCACTGGGCCACTGGGATCACTCACATAGCCAGGCGTGAGACCATTCCTACAATCCCCTCTTTTCCCCCCCCCCCCCCCCCCCCCCCTTCCCATGGTCCGCCTGACTGCAGCTACATGCCACTCTCTCAAACCCTCCTCTCCCCCCCTCCCTCCCCCATGTCTGTCTGCCCTCATCCCACCCTGTCAACAGTGCCTCAGACCACAAGACAGGAGATGTCCTTAACCACATTAATGAGTTCTTTTCACACACACGCAATGGCATGCATGCACACGTACTTGTGTATGCACACACACACACATGCATGCATGCACGCACGCACGCACAAGTACATACACGTGCGCCCACCCGCCACACACACACACACACACACACACACACACACACACTACCCCACTTATGCGGGCACATTTCCTGCACACAACACACACACACACACACACACACACACACACACACACACACACACAAAGCATGCAAACACCACTAAGAAATTCCAGCTGAAAGTTTTTGTCACCTTTCGCTATGTTCTTTTAAAACCTTGTAACAAAGAAATGTGAAGGTTTTTGTCTTCACTGGTTTTTTTGAAACTCAATTGGGTTATCAGAAAATGGTATTCCGACACCTATTTTTGCCCTTGAGAGTGTCAGATGTATTTTTTTGACATGGACACAAGTTTTTAATCATGTATCAGGGAAAATTATCAACTCTACTAACACCAGATCAGATTAAGTTTGATCTATTATTTGTTTCTTTCCACTGACGTTAGTTTCATATTTACGCATACAGTTGCACGTTGTGTTTTTGTTCTTTCCTTTTCAAGTCCACAAATCCGGTGTGACTTGAGGGAGAATTGCTGCTCCTCTTCCCATGACTGAGTTAAAGAACTGGGTTTCTTTACCTACCTCATCTTCCATGCCTCTTCAGAGGCATTACCTCTACACAACTATTCTC
>JADBJO010000339.1:570000-590000 GCA_016801955.1 Conus betulinus | reverse complement strand
GAATATTGCATGAATCATCTGTTGCATCAAGTCGCTGTTGTGCTCCATCCTATTATCATGAGAGAAAAACAAAGATTCTGACATTTTTAGGAAAAAAAAAAAAACACCTCTCTCGTTTCATTCTTTCCACCTTGGTGTAAACCGTTCACCATTATTATGGATGGTAATGCTGTGAATGCTGGCAGCCGCTTGGATTTAGAAGCATTAGAAAACTCCGCAGATATAAAACAACCTGGAAACGCGACGCATTGTATGTACAGCCCCATTCTTGGGGCACATCCTGACACATATGAGCCTGGAATTGAGACAGATGAGTGTCCCTGATTGCCCACCCACATTTATGTAAAAACACGTTTCATTCTTTCAACGATAAAAACCCCCCCCCCCCCCCTTTTTTTTTTTTCATATCCCTCTTTTTCATCCCACCCCCGCCCCCTCCTCATCTATAATAACTCACTCCCTCTCTTTCAAAGCACCTTTTTTTCTTCTGTACTTTTTCTCCTCCCCTCCCTCCCACCCCACCCCACCCCCCCCCCCCCCCCCCCCCCCTCCCCTTTCCATCCTCCTCTCTCTCTCTGTCCGAGGACAGATCGGAAGACTAGGCTCTGCCTAAAATCTCAATCTTTGATCAAATAAAGGTTTTCTGGCTTCTGAGAGTTCTCTCTCTCTCTCTCTCTCTCTCTCTCTGTTTCTCTGTGTGTGTGTGCGTGTCTCTCTCTCTGTATGAATTACCACAGGCACTGGCATGGTTCAATCCAAGCATGTGTGGAAGAAAGAAGAGTGGGGAAGGGAGAAGAGCTACAAATCCTATTTCAAAAGACTTGGTTGAAAAGATGCATCTTTTCAACCATCTGCTTAAAAACAAACAACCAACAAAACCTGCGGCCATTTTGACCTTGACCTTGGTTCAAATAATGACACGAAGAACTTACCATTTTTAACAGCGGTGGTGATGAAGTTTTCTTGGGGGGAAAAAAGAAACGAAGTCACTAAAACATTTTGTCTCATCGTTTGTGTGTCCTCTCGTTAACAAGACTCCCAGACTGCTTAGTCAGGCCACCTCATACACCACCACACCCAAGAAGGTCCAGTCACAGCCCCAGCACCAGCAATCCACAAGGAGCAGTTGCCATCGGGTGAACCCTCATGATGCAACCCACTTTAGGAAACGATCATGCCCGCTCACTTCAACCCACTCTAGGAAACGATCATGCCCGCTCACTTCACCCCACTTTAGGAAACGATCATGCCCGCTCACTTCAACCCACTTTAGGAAACGATCATGCCCGCCCACTTCAACCCACTTTAGGAAACGATCATGCCCGCTCACTTCAACCCACTTTAGGAAACGATCATGCCCGCTCACTTCAACCCACTTTAGGAAACGATCATGCCCGCTCACTTCAACCCACTTTAGGAACGATCATGCCCGCTCACTTCAACCCACTTTAGGAAACGATCATGCCCGCTCACTTCAACCCACTTTAGGAAACGATCATGCCCGCTCACTTCAACCCACTTTAGGAAACGATCATGCACGCTCACTTCAACCCACTTTAGGAAACGATCATGCACGCTCACTTCAACCCACTTTAGGAAACGATCATGCCCGCTCACTTCAACCCACTTTAGGAAACGATCATGCCCGCTCACTTCAACCCACTTTAGGAAACGATCATGCCCGCTCACTTCAACCCACTTTAGGAAACGATCATGCCCGCTCACTTCAACCCACTTTAGGCGACGATCATGCACGCTCACTTCAACCCACTCTAGGAAACGATCATGCCCGCTCACTTCAAGCCCACTTTAGGAAACGATCATGCCCGCTCACTTCAAGCCACTTAGGAAACGATCATGCCCCGTCACTTCAACCCACTTTAGGAAACGATCGTGCACGCTCACTTCAACCCACTTAGGAAACGATCATGCCCGCTCACTTCAACCCACTTTAGGAACGATCATGCCCGCTCACTTCAACCCACTTTAGGAAACGATCATGCCCTGGACACTTCAACCCACTTTAGGCCAAACGATCGTAGTCCGTTGAAGAGGCAACCCACTTCAGGAAACGATCATGGGGCTCATTCAACCAAGGAAACGATCATGCCCGCCCACTTCAACCCCCCATAGGAACGATCAAAAACGCGCACTCCCACTTGAGGAACCGATCATGCCCGCTGAAGACTTCAACCCACTTTAGGAAACGATCATGCCCCGAAACAGCACAGAATTTGAGACTTTTTCCAATGTACAATAAAACTTCAACCCACTTTAGGAAACGTAGATGCCCGCCTGGTTCAACCCACTTTAGGAAACTGTAGTCTCCTGTCATATCTTCCCACTCTACCTTGCCGAAAGACACAGTGCCCGCTCAAATTTGGCATTTAAAGAGCCACTCTATGGAAATTTGATCGCTGCCCGGCAAAAAAGAAGAGAATTAATATGTGCTTCAAGGCATTCCCTGTTCCGACCCTCAGCACTGGACTCCAACTACTGTACTGGCCACAATGAGTAGTCACATTGCTGAGGCACCGTGAGTGGGAGTTTCCCTCCTGGGGATGCCACACACTATCCACGCAATGGCCCAATCTCCAGCAACTTTGTCACAAAAACTTGCGACACACCCACTGACATGAATTCAGGCTCCATTGATACCTGCTGTCACACACACCAAAAAATGGGGTCTCTAGGATAGCCTGTCACATACCTGCTGTCACAGACTTTTTACCAATCTCCAGGCTAAAATTCACATGATAAGATGATGCTCACACACACCACTACCCAATCTCCAGATTACATGGGAGGGCTACCTGCTGTCACACACACCATACCCAACCTTGGCTATATTGTCACATACCTGCTGTCACACACACCACTACCCAATCTTGGCTTTAAAGAGACATACCTGCTGTCACACACACCACTTTTATGCCTTTCTGATATTCCACATACCTGCTGAGAGCACAGTGAACTCTAAAAAAGACAAAAATTCAATACATACCTGCCTCACACACACAACTACCCAATCTCCAAGCTATAAGTTCACATACCTGCTGTCACACACACCATACACAGTCTCCAGGCAGGTCCACATACCTGCTGTCACACACACCACTACCCAATCTCCAGGCTATATTGTCACATACCTGCTGTCACACACACCACTACCCAATCTCCAGGCTATACTTTCACATACCTGCTGTCACACACACCACTACCCAATCTCCAGGCTATATTGTCACATACCTGCTGTCACACACACCACTACCCAATCTCCAGGCTATACTTTCACATACCTGCTGTCACACACACCACTACCCCAATCTCCAGGCTATACTGTCACATACCTGCTGTCACGCACACACACTACTACCCAATCTCCAGGCTATACTTTCACATACCTGCTGTCACACACACCACTACCCAATCTCCAGGCTATACTGTCACATACCTGCTGTCACACACACCCACTACCCCAATCTCCAGGCTATACTTTCACATACCTGCTGTCACACACACCACTACCCAATCTCCTGGCTATATGTCACATACCTGCTGTCACACACACCACTACCCAATCTCCAGGCTATATTGTCACATACCTGCTGTCACACACACCACTACCCAATCTCCAGGCTATATTGTCACATACCTGCTGTCACACACACCACTACCCAATCTCCAGGCTATATTGTCACATACCTGCTGTCACACACACCACTACCCAATCTCCAGGCTATACTGTCACATACTGCTGTCACACACACCACTACCCAATCTCTAGGCTATATTGTCACATACCTGCTGTCACACACACCACTACCCAATCTCTGGCTATATGTCACATACCTGCTGTCACACACACCACTACCCAATCTCCAGGCTATACTGTCACATACCTGCTGTCACACACACACCACTACCCAATCTCCAGGCTATATTGTCACATACCTGCTGTCACACACACACACTACCCAATCTCCAGGCTATACTGTCATTGTCACATACCTGCTGTCACACACACCACTACCCAATCTCCAGGCTATATTCACATACCTGCTGTCACACACACACCACTACCTAACTCTCCAGGCTATATTCACACATACCTGCTGTCACACACACCACTACCCAATCTCCAGGCTATATTCACATACCTGCTGTCACACACACCACTACCCAATCTCCAGGCTATATTGTCACATACCTGCTGTCACACACACCACTACCCAATCTCCTGGCTACACTGTCACATACCTGCTGTCACACACACCACTACCCAATCTCCAGGCTATATATTTCACATACCTGCTGTCACACACACCCCACTACATAATCTCCAGGCTATACTTTCACATACCTGCTGTCACACACACCACTACCCAATCTCCTGGCTACATTGTCACATACCTGCTGTCACACACACCACTACCCAATCTCCAGGCTATATTGTCACATACCTGCTGTCACACACACCACTACCCAATCTCCAGGCGTATTTTGTCACATACCTGCTGTCACACACACCACTACCCAATCTCCAGGCTATATTGTCACATACCTGCTGTGCACACACACCACTACCCAATCTCCAGGCTATATTCACATACCTGCTGTCACACACACCACACTACCCAATCTCCAGGCTATATTCACATACCTGCTGTCACACACACCACTACCCAATCTCAGGCTATACTGTCACATACCTGCTGTCACACACACCACTATCCAATCTCCAGGCTATATTCACATACCTGCTGTGACACACACCACTACACCCAATCTCCACCACTACCCAATCTATCACTGTTGTCACATACCTGCTGTCACACACACCACTACCCAATCTCCAGGCTATATTGTCACATACCTGCTGTCTACCTGTCACACACACACTACCACTACCCCCATCTCCAGGCTATATTCACATACCTGCTGTCACACACACCACTACCAATCTCCAGGCTATATGTGTCACATACCTGCTGTCACGCACACCACTACCCAAAATACTGCCTAAAACCTACCTGCAGGCTATATGGTCACATACCTGCTGTCACGCACACCACTACCCAGCCCCAGCCTGTCATACCTGCTGTTCCATACACACCACTACCCAATCTCCAGGTTTTGTCATCTCCATACCTGCTGTCATACACAATGCCAGCCAATCTCCAGGCCTATAATTATCATGTTCAAAAAAATGCTGTCATACACACCACTCCCAATCCCCTGCCTATATCATCATTCCCCAACCTGCTGTTATACACACCACTACCCAATTCCCAGCCTATATTATTCCCCAAAGTTGCTGTTGCATACACCACTACCAATCCCCAGCCTACAATATTATTCCCAAACCTGCTGTCATACACACCACCACCCAATCCCCAGCCTATGTTATTATGTTCCAAAACCTGCGCCATATACACACACACCCAATCTCCAGCACTATTATTCCCCAACCCGCTGTCATACACACCACCACCTCAATCCCCAGGCTATGTCATTATTCCCCAAACCTGCTGTCATACACACCACTCCCAATCCCCAGCCTATATCATTATTCCACAAACCTGCTGTCATACACACCACCACCCAATCCCCAGCCTATGTTATTATTCCCCAAACCTGCTGCCATACACACCACTCCCAATCCCCAGCCTATGTTATTATTCCCCAAAACCTGCTGTCATACACACCACCACCCAATCTCCAAAGTAAATTATTTCCAAACCCGCTGTCCTACACACCACTATCCAATCTTCAAACTAAATCTTTTCCAAACCTGCTTTCATGTACATCAATACCCAATCTCCTCACTTCATCAGTCCCAAAGGATCTTGAGACATGATCAAGATCACAGCAGGTATTTTTCACTCTGTCTGAATGGGCAGTAATTCCCCAAGCTATTCAGGAACAACTCTAATGCATCCACGGGTGGGGTGTGGACCATCCAGATGTCTGGTTCAAACTGGTGTGTTTGTTGACCATGACCAACAGTCCATGAAACATAATCGAGGAAACATGGGAAAGATGAGAGTAACAAGTCTGACTGCTCTCCCTACAAATATTGAGATTGTTATTATGTTTGGTGCACAGGGAAAAAAAACCAATGGCTAAACATGATCACAAATGATTTCTGTTTTTGACCACTATCCTTTAAATACACCCATTGTCTCCCTCTGTATCTAAGACTTCAATGTAAGAATGGATATCAAATGGAAAGAAGCTGCAATTAAACACAGAACTGGGTGGGTCTTTTTTTTTTCATCTCTACCCTATTTACAAATATTAATATGTATGAGAGGCTACATGATTCACCGACTTCCAAAAACTTCCCAATGATTGGTAGTAAGAGCCTTCAGACTTCATGTATTCAGGTACTCCCACAGAGAGAGCACAGTAGCATGCTATACTAACCAGTTCCCAGCAAGAAGCAAGGGTATTAACTACGCTGACCTTGAGTCTGACCTACTGCACCACCAGGCGATGCTCGCTATGCTTCAGCTCTCTCCTGCCCCTGAGGAAATCCCCCAAAAGGAGGGAAACGGGCAGAAATATGTAACAAACAACACACACCCATTCAAAAAGGTGAGGTTATTATTAGGAGCAGAAACCAAAGACAGAGGAGTGGATCCTGTCTTTAGACTCTCTATCGCTGTAAACTGACCAACAGTGAAGTGTTGGCAGGACAAATTACTAGAATGGATTTTCTAAACAAAAAAAAAACATATGGAAGATTCTTTCTCTTTGTCTGGCTTCTGCCAGAGATGGCTGGTAATGATACAAGTTCCACACCACACTCTATCCATGATGGTTTTTGAATGTAGATCTTACATTGGATTAACACCTCAAAGACCGTATTACTTATGAAACTGCCGAAGTTCTGCTGTACAAAGGATATTATTACCTGTCCTCCGTGTGAAAGTGTGTGTGCGTGTGTGTGTGTGTGTGTGTGTGTGTGTGTGTGTGTGTGTGTGTGTGTGTGAGTCTGTGCGCGCATGCATGTGTGTGTGTGTGTGTGTGTGTGTGTGTGTGTGTGTGTGTGTGTGTGCACGCGCGCATGCATGCACGTGCATGTGTGCGCACATGCATGCATGTGTGTGTGTGTGTATATACGTATGCATGTGTGAGTGAGATCATTCACAAAAGATTAATTTCGGCTGGTACTATTGACTATCAGCATGATTTACCTTCAGCATATAATTTTAACCATGCTGTATCACTATCATTTTGTGTCAAATTCTGATGGACTATTTAGTGCTATTTTCAATGACAACTGAAATGCCTCCACAGGCTTTCTTTTTTCATACAACAGTGAAGTCTAGTCTCTGGCAAAGACCTCCAAGTGTGTCTCATGTATTATACTAGTACAGTATCATACTTTGATAGAACATGAAGTATCATTTTTCTTCTGTCATATTTATCTTCACTCTATCACCTATCTCTCTGCTTGCACAGGTGACAGAGAGAAGGAACCATGACAGAGACGAAGATGGAAGCTGACGGAGACAGACAAAGGAACACGCAAATGAAGAGAGAGGATGGGGGGGGGGGAGGAGCGGGGAGAGAGAGAGAGACAGAATGAGTTAAGAAGGGGAACCAAAAGGCAGACAAGGATCTCGGCAGACTAATATAGCCTGCAACAAGAGAGGTGGAAGAGATGAAGAGAAAAAGGATATGTACAGTTCACAAGACTTTGAGGCACACAGAAAGTGTGGGAAGAATGAGACAAAAGAACAGATACTTTTGGTGATATGGCCAGAGAGAGAGAGAGAGAGAGAGAGAGAGATGGAAAAGAAATGGGAAGGGGGGGGAGCAGGAGGTGGAGCAGAAGGGGGGGGGGGGGGGGTAAGGGGTGTGTGAGGCGGATGCAAGGCAGGAAAGGGGTGCAAACTGCTGGAGGGGCAGCTAAGGAAATTGAGAGAGAGGGAACAGAGATAGGTGTGGACAGGTCGAAAGAATAACACCAAAGCACAAAAACACTCCCACTTTAATCTGGCTTGAAAACAGATACAAACTCAAAAAGGCTGAAAACTCAGCACTGGGGGGGGGGGGGGGGGGTTCCAGGGCAGTCACACAAGACCACCCCCCCCCCCTCCCCCCCCCCCCAAGGTCAAGAGAGAGTGTCCTGAGGGTTAGGGAGTAAGCACAAGCTCCCCCCCCCCCCCCCCCTCGCAAGGTCAAGAGAGAGCATCCTGGGGTTAGAGAGTTACGGCCTCTGAACAAGTACATTTTTTCTTGCATTTCATGAGCTCAATAATGGTATTTCTTTTAACTTATAACGAAATCCACTGCAGCAAAAAGTAAACGTGTCGAAAAGGTTTTTCTGGCTCTCATCCCAGCCACTGTTTCCGTTGAGTGATTTTTTTTTTTTTAAACTGCTGGACTTATTTTCAAAAAGACTGAAATGGCTTAAATTTTGCAGTCCTGTGTATATCATGTCAACTGCTTATCCTTATGATGATACAATATACACGCACACAGACCCATCCTCACCCACCCACCACCCTCTCCCTTCCCCACTCAGCCTATCTCCCAAAACTCCCTCGCTTCAAAGATCTTTCTGTAACAATTTTTATCTACCCGAAAGGACTCTCTCTCTCTCTCTCTCTCTCTCTCTCTCCCCCCCCCCTGCCCCCCTGGAAGCCTACTTTTGAGGATTTATGAAGGTCACCACTCTCAGGTTCACTGTAATTATCTATCCACTGAATTAATCAAAAAAAGGAGATCTGGAAAAAGAAGGAAGGTTTAAAAAATTACACTCTACTTTCATCTATTAAGGATCCCTTTTCTCTACAGGCATCTGTGCATGTGTGTGTGTGTGTGTGTGTGTGTGTGTGTGTGTGTGTGTGTGTGTGTGTGTATGTGTGTGTGTGTTTGTGTGTGTGTGTGTGCGCATGCGCGTTTGTGTGTGCATGTGCATGCATGCATGTGTGCATCAGTGTGCTTGAGTGCATACAAAAGGCTGATCCTGTGTGTCTGTGATTGTGTGTATTTTTGTTTCTCTCTGTTTATGAGATGGTGGATTTGTATGTGAGTGTGTATTGTGTACATGTGTGTGTGTGTTGGGGGGGATGGGCAGTGCACATGTGTTCTGTGCACGAGACTATTTTGGGTACCTGTGCATAAACTTTGGTGTCTCAGACTATTCTCTGAGTGTGCGTGTGTGCATGTGTGTGCATGCGCGTACATGTGTTTTGAGTATATCTGTGTGTGTGCGTGTGTGTGTGTGTGTGTGTGTGTGTGTGTGTGTGCGCATGCGCGCACGTGCGCGTGCGCGTGTGCATGCATGCATGCGCACATAAGTATGCAGATGCATACGTGTGTATGTGTGTGTGCTTGCATGTGCATGTGCGTGCATGCATGTGTGTGCACCCATGTGCACACATGTGTGTGCGTATGTGTATGTGTGTGTGTGTGTGTGTGTGTGTGTGTGTGTGTGTGTGTGTGTGTGTGTGTGTGTGTGTGCATGTGTGTGTGTGTGTGTGTGTGTGTGTGTGTGTGTGTGTGCGCGCGCGTGTGTGTGCGCGTGTGTGGTGCGTGCGTTTTGAGAGTTCTGCGCCTAAAGCCAGGAAACTGGGGTCTCTGAGACCTTGCCAGAACAAGGGGTACAGCAGCGCTTTCCCCTCTTGGCTTCCATAAATAACCCCTCCCCTGGCCTTGTCCCCACTTCCAACCTATCGCCTTATGATGCCTCTCAAAATAACCACACTGCTGACTTTTGTCACTGCCTTCAAACCCACCACCTTTCTTTTTCTTTCTTTTTTTTTTTTTTTGCTGTGTTTCACTCACCTAAACCTGCCTGCCAATTGCTCAGCTTTGTTTAAAGACACTGTGTTAAAGACAGTGATGGAAAAAAAAAATATAAAATGAAACCTTAGTAAAAAAAGAAAGAATCTTTTACAGAGTAAGGGAAACACTGTGCAGTCTTCATTCAACCATGACTTGCACAAACGGAAATAAAGTGTGCATCCTCTACTTTTTCTTTTTTTTTTTTTTTTTTTTTTTGTCCTTTTTTTTTTTCTTTTAATCCATTTCTGAAGGGGTTTTCCCCTCTGCATTTCAACAATTCTACCTCTGATAATCACCAGATTCCATCACTCATAGATTTAAGAAGCTACCCGTAACTCTGCAGAACTGGCAAAAAGATGAGTGCAGATGTTTTCAAGCTACCTTACTTCCAGACTGATAGGACTGAGAACAATCAACACAAGCTTCACAGCACAGAGAGGACAAGACTGGAAACAATCATCTGTCTGAAAGTGCAGAGGAGACCGGATTGAAAACAGCCACCTGCTTCACAGTTCAGAGAAGACAGGACAGAAAACAATCACCTGTCTGAAAGTGCAGAGGAGACTGGATCGAAAGAAATCACTTGCTTCACAGTGCAGAGAAGACAAGACAGGGTGAAAACAATCACCTGTTTCACAGCCCAGAGAAGAAATAGATGAAAATGATTACCTACTTCACAGTGCAGAGAAGAGAGGTCTGAAAGCAATCATCTGCTTCACAGCGCAGAGAATACTGGACTGAAAAAAAAAAATCATGCGTCAGAGTACGAAGAAGAGAGGACTGAAAGCAATCACCTGCCTCACAGCGCAAAGAATACTGGACTGAAAAACAATCACCTGCCTCACAGTGCAAACAATACTGGACTGAAAAAAAATCACATGCATCACAGTACTAAGAGAGGACTGGAAACAATCAGCTGCCTCACAGCACAAAATACTGGACTGAAGAACAATCATCTGCCTCACAGCACAAAGAATACTGGACTGAAACAAAATCCACATGCATCACAGTACTAAGAGAGGACTGAAAACAATCACCTGCCTCACAGCACAAAGAATACTGGACTGAAACAAAAATCACATGTATCACAGTACTAAGAGAGGACTGGAAACAATCACCTGCCTCCACAGTGCAAACAATACTGGACTGAAACAAAAATCACATGCATCACAATACTAAGAGAGGACTGGAAACAATCACCTGCCTCACAGCACAAAGAATACTGGACTGAAAAACAAATCACCTGCCTCACAGCACAAAGAATACTGGACTGAAAACAAAAATCACATGCATCACAGTACTAAGACAGGACTGGAAACAATCACCTGCCTCACAGCACAAAGAATACTGGACTGAAAAACAATCACCTGCCTCACAGCACAAAGAATACTGGATTGAAAACAAAATCACCTGCTAAAGAATACTGGACTGAAAACAAATCACATGCGTCACAAGTGCAAAGAATACTGGACTGAAAACAAATCACATGTGTCACAGTGCAAAGAATACTGGACTGAAAACACATGTGTCACAGTGCAAAGAATACTGGACTGAAAACAAATCACATGCGTCACAGTGCAAAGAATACTGGACTGAAAACAAAATCACATGCCTCACAGCGCAAAGAATACTGGACTGAAAACAAAATCACATGCCTCACAGCACAAAGAATACTGGACTGAAACAAATCACATGCGTCGCAGTACTAAGAGAGGACTGGAAACAATACCTGCCTCACAGCACAGAGAAAATGGGGCTGAGAAGTTCCTGCTTCACAGTACAGAGATGACATCAATAAAAAAAGTCACCTGCTTCACAGTGCAGAGAAGACCAGACAGAAAACAATCACTTTCCCACAGTGCTAACAACCATATTTACGACTGATGAACAAAATGTCTTTTAAAAATATGTTTGAAATGTCAGCTCACCCCTTTGAAATTACTAATCACATCAGTTGGATGAGTCCATCCTTCAGAACTCTCAGTTTGCATAACCACAGCAAATCAAAGCATGCTGCTCAGACCTCACACATCATCATTCATATGTTTTCCCAGCTGGTGTAAAAAAAAAAAAAAAAAAATTTAAATGGAAAGAGATGCTTTCTAATTCTTGAAACAGAGGAATTTTTTTTAAATGGAAAGAGATGCTTTCTAATTCTTGAAACAGAGAAATACAGCCAACCCGAAACACAAAAAATTCTCATGTATGGCCAGATAAAAACAAGCGCACTGGCAAGACTTAAAAGGGCATGTAATGGCCAGCATTGGATACCACTGGCCGAAAAAGGGCTAATGGCGACATTGGATACACGGCCGAAATCTAAATAAATGATTCAAATGTTCAATCATGTTCGTGTAGAATTCATTTCTGAGGGTCAGGTCACTGCTTCAAAACAAAATTTGGTGGGAACCTTGCATAATTATATTTCATTTTTTTTTTTTTTTTTTCCCCACCACACTTCCAGTTCACATTTACTCATAAAGAAAAAGAGAAAAAGAGAAGAACAACAACCAGACAGGAAATAACAAACCAAAAAAAAACTAGAATGGTGCTTGGGAGAGCACAGAGCTTCATCAATGTTAAATACTTCTTTGCCAACAGGATCCCTGTTGTGCTCCCGATCCACACCCAAATCTTACATTTCCAAGATATCAAAACTATAATAAGCCAGACAATTACTATACGAGTTATGTTTACCACTGAGATCCATGACAAATGTCAAAAAAATGTCCTATCTTGCAATGTTAAAAAGTGGGGTAAAAACTCCTGAATCCATTCTTTGCTCTAGATTCACGCCAAACTTTAACCAGTTTGTCCTCTTCTCCCATGTACCATCTTTCCACCAAACTTCCCTATAATCAGATTCACAGTTTTAGTATAATCTTGTTGATAACCAGATTACTAATTGTGACTAATAACTAACACTATGGCGTGCATATGTGGGAGAGAATGGACTTTTTTTTTTCCAAGACCAAACCAGCCACCATGGCAAAGTGGTAAGCATAGCAGACTCCTGGCTGGGAGGTCGTGGGTTCGATTTCCATCAGAGTCATGTGGAATTTTTCTGCCTCCGACCGGTTCCTACCCAGAGTTGAGTTTGCTACGGGCTCAGTAGGGAAGACTGGGGCCACAACGTCAAGTTTCATCCACTTAATGGATACATCTTTGAGAGTGTTGCTCAAATTTCCTTACCAACACTGCAGGTGTCTGTATCTCACAGGCCTGGGTGACGCAAGGCTATATTATGAAATTAAGTGTAAAGTACAGCCCTGTCATGCAGTCTCAGATCGGAATGGAAATTCATACTATGTTCTTCATCATCCTCATTCTTATTGATCAGCATAAAAAAAAAGTCTCAAACTCTGTGGCCCTTCATGCCCTGCTCTCATGGTGACCTCAGTTTCGATGTCTTCTCCACATTTATGGCTTTGGTTTGATTCCCATCAGGATCACCAGTATCAGCAACATCATGGAAGCTGTCGCTGGACGGACGTGGTGGTGCCCTCCAGAGGGACAGTTCACCCATGCTGTGACTAAGCAATTACTGCCATCAGTAGGGGGTTTTAGTAGGTGGTCTCCTGTGTATGTTGAATCAGAACAGGTGCCACAGAGCACCACCAAAGTGACTCGGCAGCAGTGCAGTGTCTCCCTCCGGTGGGCTGCCTCTTGGTGACTTGACACGGACTGTTCCCCGTGGATTGCAGGTGCCAGGCTGAGGCAGGCCGGTCCAAGCTGTGGCTGTCGACAGGGTTTGGATATGAGCGGCATGGCTGCAGTGCCACTGAGGTGGCACAGAAGATGGGAGAAAAAAAAGACCTTGTATCATCATGTATCATTTGTGTACAGAAATTTGATGAAGCCACCATGTGTATCATATGGCAAAGGTTTCCATCACATTTCAAGAATCAATGCTCAACACCATGTTGCAGGGTAGTCCACTTGGAAAGACAGACAAAAACCATGCAGAAATAACTCAGATGAATGACTCAAACATGAGATAAAAGAGGGACAGACAGGCAAATATAGACAGACAGACAAAGACACAGAGAGACAGAGAGACAGACAGACAGACAGACAGAGAGAGAGAGAGAAGAAATAATGAAGTTGATCTTATCATCAGAAAGCAAAACGACAGATGAGATCTGGTGAAACAGCCACACAGCATCTCACTCTGAGCAAAGCAAACTGTACTTTAAAAATTTCTCCCCCCCCCCCCCCCCCTTTTCCTCTTGATCCTCTCCCTCTCTGACCACCTTCCCTCTCTCTCCCTCCTCAACTTCTCCCTCTCTTTAACCCCTTCTCCCCTTCTCTCTTCTCTCCCCACCCCCCCCCCCCCCCCCCCCCCCACCCCCCCCCATAGTGAACCGTTTCTCTCTTCCCACTTTTCTTCTTCTTCCGCTCTTAAAGTTCTTCCTTTCTTTTAATCTACTACCATCACTCCCAAACATTTCCCTGTCTCCTTCTTCGCTTCCAAGTCTCTCTCACTGTTGAACCTTTCCCTCTTCCCCTACCTTCCCTTTCTTGGTCTCCCTCCCCTTGAACCTCTCCTTATCCCCCACCTTCCCTTTCTAGTCTCCCTCCCCTTTGAACCTCTCTCTTCTCCCCCACCTTCCCTTCCTAGTTTCCCTCCCCTTGAACCTCTGTTTCTCTCCCCCACCTTCCCTTCCTAGTTTCCCTCCCCTTGAACCTCTCCTTCTCCCCCACCTTCCCTTCCTAGTTTTCCCTCCCCTTGAACCTCTCCTCCCTCCACCACCTTCCTTCCCTGGTCCCCTCACTGTTGAGCTCTCCTTCTCCCCCCCCCCCTCCCCTCTCCTAGTCTCCCTCCCTTGAACCTCTCCTTCTCCCCCTACCTTCCCTTCCAAGTCTCCCTCCCCTTGAACCTCTCCTTCTCCCCCACCTTCCCTTCCAAGTCTCCCTCCCCTTGAACCTCTCCTTCTCCTCCCCACCTTCCCTTCCAAGTCTCCCCCCCCTTGAACCTCTCCTTCTCCCCCCCACCTTCACTTCCTAGTCTCCCCTCCCCTTGAACCTCTCCTCCTTCCCCCCCCCTCCCCTTCCAAGTCTCCCTCCCCCTTGAACCTCTCCTTCTCCCCCCACCCTTCCCTTCCTAGTTTCCCTCCCCCCTTCAACCTCTCCTTCTCCCCCCCCCTTTCCCTTCCTAGTTTCCCTCCCCTTGAACCTCTTCCTTCTCCCCCCCCCTTCCCTTTCTTGCCTCCCTCCCCCTTGAACCTCTCCTTCTCCCCCACCTCCCCTTCCAAGTCTCCCTCTCCTTGAACCTCTCCCTTTCCTCCCCCCCTCCTTCTCTTTCTAGTCTCCCTCCCCCTTTGACCTCTCCTTCTCCACCACCTTCTCTTTTCTTGTCCTCCCCTCCCCTTGCACCTCTCCTTCTCCCCCACCTTCTCTTTCTAGTCTCCCTCCCCTTTGAACCTCTCCTCTCCCCCCCTCCCTTTCTTGTCTCCCCCCCTTGAATCTCTCCTTCTCCCCCACCTTCCCATACTAGTTTCCCTCTCCCCTTGAACCTCTCCTCCCCCCCACCCCCCCCCCCCCCCCCCCACCTCCCTCCCTCCTAGTTTCCCCTCCTCCCCCCCCCCACCTTCCCTTCCTTGCTTCCTCTCCTTCTCCCCTCCACCTTCCCTTTCTTCTCTCCCTCCCTTTGAACCTCTCCTTCTTCTCCACCTTCCTTCTCTTCCTAGTCTCCCTCCCTTGAACCTCTCCTTCTCCCCCACCTTCTCTTTATAGTTCCCCTCCCCTTCAACCTCTCCTTCTCCCCCCACCTTCTCTTTCTAGTCTCCCTCCCTCCCCTTGAACCTCTCCTATCAAACCTTCCTTTCTCTTTCTCCATCCCCCCTGAATCTCTCTCCTTCTCCCCCACCTTCCCATACCAGTTCTCCCTCCCCTTGAACCTCTCCTACTCTCCCCCACCTTCCTCCCCCCCTCCCCCCCCCCCCCCCCCCCTCTCCTCCCCCACCTTCCTAGTTTCCCTCCCTCCTCCCCCCACCTTCCTTCCTAGTCCTCTCCCTCTCTCCTCTCCTTCTCCCCCACCTTCCCTTCCTAGTCTCCCTCCCCTTGAACCTCTCCTTCTCCCCCACCTTCCCTTCATAGTCTCCCTCCCCTTGAACCTCTCCTCCCCCCTACCTTCCCTTCATAGTCTCCCCCTCCCCTTGAACCTCTCCTTCTCCACCACCTCCCCTTCCCCCATAGTCTCCCCCCCTTGAACCTCTCCCATCTCCCCCCACCTTCTCTTTATAGTCTCCCTCCCTCCTTGAACCTCTCCATCTCCCTACCTTCTCTTTCTAGTCTCCCTCACCCTGTTGAACCTCTCCTTCTCTCCTCCCCTTCTCCCTCCCTTCCCTTCCTTCTCTCTCTCCCCCTTGAACCTCTCCTTCTCCACCACCTTCCCTTCCTAGTCTCCCTCCCCTTGAACCTCTCCATCTCCCCCACCTACCCTTCCTAGTCTCCCTCCCCTTGAACCTCTCCTTCTCCCCCCACCTTCCCTTCCTAGTCTCCCTCCCCTCCCCTTGAATCTCTCCTACCCCACCCTTCCCTTCCTAGTCTCCCTCACTTGAACCTCTCCTTCTCCCCCACCTTCTCTATCTTGTCTCCCTCCCCTTGAACCTCTCCTCTCCCCCCTTCCCTTCCTAGTCTCCCTCCCTTTGAACCTCTCCTTCTCCCCCCCACCTTCCCCTTCCAAGTCTCCCTCCCCTTGAACCTCTCCTTCTCCCCCCAACTTCCCTTCCTAGTCTCCCTCCCCTTGAACCTCTCCTCCTCCCCCACCTTCCCTTTCTAGTCTCCCTCCCCTTCAACCTCTCCATCTCCCCCCACCTTCCCTTCCTAGTCTCCCTCCCCTTGAACCTCTCCATCTCCCCCACTTCCCTTCCAAGTCTCCCGTCCCTTGAACCTCTCCATCTCCCTACCTTCCCTTCCTAGTCTCCCTCCCTCCCCTTGAACCCTCTCCTTCTCCCCCAACTCCCCTCCAAGTCTCCCTCCCCTTGAACCTCCTCCTCTCCCCCAACTCCCCTTCCAAGTCTCCCTCCCCTTGAACCTCTCCTTCTCCCCCACCTTCCCTTCCTAGTCTCCCTCACTGTTGAACCTCTCCTTCTCGCCCACTCCCCTTCCAAGTCTCCCTCCCCTTGAACCCTCTCCTTCTCCCCCACCTTCCCTTCCTTGTCTCCCTCCCCTTCAACCTCTCCTTCTCCCCCACTTCCCCTTTCTATTCTCCAACCCTACTGAATCTCTCTCTCATCTTCCCCTGCCTTGTCCCCCTTACCCCTTAACCTCTCTCTTTTTCACCTTCCCTTCCTTGTCCCCACCTCACCCTTGAACTTCTCCCTCTCTTCACCTTCCCTTCCTTGTCCCACTCACCCTTGAATCTCTCCCTCTCTCTCACCTTCCCTTCCTTGTCCCACTCACCTTGAACCTCTCTCTTTCACCTTCCCTCCTCACCCCCCTCACCCTTGAACCTCTCCTCATCTTCCCTTCCTGTGTCCCACTCCCTCTCACAATCTCTTCCTCATCCCACTCACCCTGAACCTCTCTTCCCTCTCTCTTCCACGTTCCCGTCCCCTCCCACTCACACCTTGAACTTCTCCTCTCACATCCCTTCCCCTGTCCCACTCCCTCTCTGACCCCCTTCCTCCCACTCTCACCTTCCCTTCCTTGTCCCACTCACCCTTGAACCTTGAACTCTCCCTCTCTTTTCCATGTCCCCCCTTCTCTTCCTCATCACTCACCCTTTGAACCTCTCTCTCTCTCTTCCACCTTCCCCTTCCTTGTCCCACTCACCCTTGAACCTCTCCTCTCTCTCACCTTCCCTTCCCTGTCCCACTCACCCTTGAACCTCTCCCTCTCTCTCTACCTTCCCTTCCTTGTCCCACTCACCCTTGAACCTCTCCTCTCTCTCTCGTCTTCCTTCCTTGTCCCACTCACCCTTGAACCTCTCCCTCTCTCTCGTCTTCCCTTCCTTGTCCCCCTCACCCTTGAACCTCTCCCTCTCTCTCACCTTCCCTTCCTTGTCCCACTCACCCTTGAACCTCTCCCTCTCTCTCACCTTCCCTTCCTCATCCCACTCACCCTTGAGCTTTTTCTCTCCCTCTCTCACCTTCCCTTCTGGTCCCCCCCTGCTCTGTTCCGCCATAGCCCCAGCACTTCACATGGAGCAGTCAATGTCAAGGTACCATGAGGCACCCCACCAGTGGAAACACTGCACTGCTGACCATTCATTTTTGGTGGTGTTCAGTGGTGCCTGATCTCATCAAACTTACACTGGACACCAACTTGACTTGACTTAGTCCTCTGAATTACCTGGAGACACCAAATGCAAAGCCCCTAACTGCTTTTTTTGTGGAGCCAGTGCAACTGAGATCTTCCCCTGGACGGCACCACTTTGTCAGTCAAAAGACAGTTCCCATGAATTATCCAATACTGGAGACCCCAACAGAACCAAACCTAAGGAAACAGATGTAGAAAGGTGATCGAAACTGAGGTCACCATGGCAGCAGAGCATGAAAGGCTAAAGAATTTGAGACTTTTTTTTTTTTTTTACACTGATCAAGCAGATTGAGGATGATGACAATGATGCTTTGGATTTGCATTCTGACAGGACTGTATTGTACGCTTACTATCACAAAATAACCCCAACATCAAGCTGAACAGATACCTGCAGGAAATCTGAAACTAACTCTCACAGATGCATCAACTGAACTGATGTCCCCCATCTTCCCAACTGAGCCCACAACAAACTTATCACTTGGAAGGAACCAGTCCAGGCAAAAAAACAATCCCACAAATAAATGGCTAAGTTGGGACCTGAACCCACAACCACCCCAGCCAGGAGTCCACGACACTAACGATTTTGCCATGGTGGCTGATTACTGTCTCGCCAATTACCTCCCTCTTCAACTTTGGCTCCCTCCTTGAACCTCCTCTCCTCTCTTTTATCTTCCCTCCCTCTGTCCAATCTTCCCTCCTTCTCAGTCCCTCTTGAACCCTCCTCCCTCTCTCTCTCACCTTCTCTCCCCCCCTCTCCAACCTTCGCTCAATCCCTCTTGAGTCTTTTTTTTTTCTCTATAATCTTCCCTCCCTCTCTCCCACCTTTCTTCCCTACTTCATGAACCTCTCTTTCTCTCCCATGGTCCCCACCTCTCCAACCTTCCCCTCCCTCTCTCTAAACCTCTTCCTCCCTCCCACCTTCCCTCCCTAGAGTCCTCTGCCCTTGAACTTCTCCCTCTCACCTTACCTCCCTTGCCTTCCCTTCTCTTGAACCTCTCCCTCTCTCTCTCACACCTTCCAATCTTCCCTTCAACCTTTCTTCCCTCTCTCTTGACTTCCTTCCTCTCTCCCATCTTCCCTCCCTCTCTCTCTCCGATTTCTCTCTCTGTGTAGTCCCATTCCTTCTTGGAAGCTCTCTCTCTCCCCTCTCTCCACCCTTCTTTCCCTCATATTCCCTCACTCCCTGAACCACTCCTACTCTCCCACCTTTCTTTCCTACCATTTGTTATACCAGACCATTTCCCTGCCCCCCCCCCCCCCCCCCCCCCCCCCCCCCCCATCCTCCCCATCCCTCCAAATCCTCTCTCCCTCCAAATCTTTCGATCTTCTGTCACAGTCTGTGCTACTGCCTGCTGCAATTATACAACAGACACTAATAAAGCACCAAGCCAGACAGTGAGACAGAATCCTGTGTTTAATAATTTTATCAGATCCAGGAAGTACAAAAATATCACTGTCATAGTATAAACGATTCTGCTGCTCCAATTTCCATTTTACGTCACCGAAGGTACCAGCAATTCACTGTTGGCTTGGAATTCAAGATTTAAAAAAGGGGAAAACCATCACTTAAAAAAATTCTGATTAAAAACTTATTCTTAAATATACAGAACACTGATAAAACCGAATCACACAATCACCAATGACAGCTTTCCCTTCACTACTGTCTGTAAAGCCTTCTCTCATGTATATCATTATCAGATTATTCTGCAAAAAAAAATGCTTCCTTTCTCAGCAAAAATGGGGGGTTCCTCACCATAGGACATTTAGAGAGGCATACCATAATCTCTGACCATCATTTTCAAAACTGGTTATATTCTAGCCATACTGATAACACTCACTGCTACTAATTAGCTGGAAGGACTAGATCCAAAGACCAAGCTTTGTCAAACATCCAAGCTTGACCTCCTGTGTCACACTCTAACCTCACTTTT
>JADBJO010000339.1:560000-565000 GCA_016801955.1 Conus betulinus | reverse complement strand
AAAAGACTGGACTGCTAACTTGACTATCGGCTGGAACCAGGTCTTTTGGCTGCCTACATTCAGGGTTAAATCCATACACCATATGGCAATGACCCCCCCCCCCCCCCCCCCCCCCCCCCCCCCCCCCCGACAGCCTTGACCTACTGACACACTTATCACCCACCCCCTAATTTCATAAGTAGATTCCTTGGAAAAGGCCATGGACACCTCAAAAAAAAAAAAAAAAAAGCCATATTAAAAAGAGGTAAAACAATAAATAAATGAAGTCTCACATTTGAAAAGTGGAACACACAGTACAAAACGTTATTGTGCAAATTAACCACCACCACCACCCACCCACCATCCCCCTCACCCCCCCCAACCCAAAAGAAGTGTGGTTAAACATAAAAATAAAAAAAACTCAACCGACCCCGTTTTTTTTTTTTTTTTTTTTCCTCAGCTTTATTTTCAATGGTAAAAGAATAACAACACCACCTCATAAACACCGAAAGTACTATAAGAAAATGAACTGCCCGCCTCCATCTTCTGAATGAACCATCAAAACCTAGTTGTTGAGGTAATTTTCATGCAATCACATTTCTTTCCCTGCATCATCTGCCACATGAATACTGTTCATTATCGAGAGTCAGCCACAATGAGCGAGTTTTTTTTTGTTTTTTTTTTTTAATCTGATCTCCCCTATTGACACCCTTTGTTTTTCATATTACCATAACCACAACAATTTGGGAATAGGGAGGAAGGGGAAGGAAAAGGGATGTGAGGGGGGGGGGGGGGGGGCTAAATTTTGAATTCAGTGTATTGTACTACAGCCAAAACAACCTCTTAGGGCCCTTTCATATCTTGTTTTTTCTTAGACTTGATCTGTATGCTACGAGTAACATGTTTTTGCCAGTGTGGACTGCTGACCCTGGTTAACCTGTTTTCCCTGGCTGAAAAAAAAAGACAGGCAAAGTGACTTCCACAGCCTGCCTGGATTCAGGAAGGAAACAGATTACACTTCATGCTCAATGGGGAACCAGTGCAGTGTCCCTGAAGCTGTAGACAAGGGTCCCAGTGGGAGCCAAGTTCTCTTTGTTTCTTGTTTGGTAGAGGAAAGAGGTAATGGAGTGGGCAACTGTTACTGTGTAGTCCCGAGATGGCGTGGGGAAAAAAAAAAAAAAACTGCCCATCCAGCCGTGGTGAAGTGGTCAGCGTCGCAGACTCCCGGCTGGGAGGTCATGGGTTCGAATCCCATCGGAGTCATGTGGGTTCTTCTGCCCCGACCGGCTCCTACCCAGAGTTGAGTTTGCTGCAGACTCGGTTGGGAAGACTGGGACCACAGGGTCGAATTTCATCCACTTAATTGATGTGTTTCTGAGAGTGTTGCTCAAAAATTTCCTGACCAACACTGCAGGTGCCTGTATCTCTTGGGCCTGGTTGATGCTGGGATATATTATGAAAGAAAGCGTAGAGTACAGCCCTGTCATGTAGTCTCAGACCAAAATGGAAATCCGTAGCATCATCTTAATCATCCTCATTCTCATCGATCAGCATTAAAAAAAATGTCTCAAATTCTGTGGCCCTCATGCCCTGCTCTCATGGTGACCTCAACCTCGATGTCCTCTCCACTCTGTGGTCTTGTTTTGGGTCCTTCGGGGTCACCGATATCGGCGAGTCCATGAGGGTTGTTGTTGAACGGACGTGGTGGCCCCCTCCAGAAGGAGAGCTCAGTCACGCCGGCTCAGCGACTAAGCAATTATTGTCATAAGTAGGGGGTTTAGTAGGTGGTGTCCTGCGTATGTTAGATCAGAACAGGCGCCACTGAACACCACTGAAGTAACTCGGCAGCAGTGCAGAGTCTCCTCCGGTGGGTTGCCTCTTGATGACTCGACACTGACTGCTCCCTGTGGATTCCCAGTGCCGGGGCTGCGGCAGGGCCTACTGGGCTGTGGTTGTGGACAGGGTGTCAGAATGAGCGGTGTGGGTGCACTGCCTCCCAGGTGGCGCAGAGGTTGGGACAGCAAAAAAAAAAATTTTTTTAATAAATAACACTGCCCATCCAAGCTAACACACAGAAAATCTTGCTGACTCTGACCAATTTTATGGTCATTATCAGCCACTGGCCTTACACTTTCATCACCCTGAAATGGAAACAGACGGGGGATGAAGGGGTGATTTTAAGACTTTTCATCAACCAAAAAGGCAAACTACTGTGGATAACAGTATGGGAAGAGACAGAACGTTTTGGAAAAATGGACAAAGGTAAAATGAGTCATAGAAAGAGGAAATCGTTAGCCCAGAATTTCCCAGTGTCAGTAATCGTTCATAGTTACGGATCCCTTGCATCCCCACAGGCATAATGCTTATCTTTAGGATCAAAATGAACTGGTCATCACAAAAGGAAGTAATTGTACATAAAAATTACCACATGATCAAGCACAAATGCACACACACACACACACACACACACACACACACACACACATACATCGTAATCATGGTATCCGACCGACTCTCCTTTTTTCAACCAACCTTTAACTTTTCTCTATGACAGTGATTGAGTGAAAGAAAGGTACAAAATACAAACAGGTATTGTATAGAAGAATTGCTCACAGTCCAGTCTATTGTACACGCCATTGAACCCCTGGAAGGACGGCGATTTTCATGCTGACTCCAATACTTTCTTTTGTCGAACCAGCAAAAAAAAATGGCATCTTAAGACTAGACTACATTGTTGCCAAGAAATGTATGAATACAAGCTTAATGTGCTTGACTAGGTGTAAAGATCCTGACAGAAAAGTGAACACTATGCATTCTGAAGTGTCAACTATCTTCTGATTGCCAGCCATTTAGAAAGGTTTACGCTCAAAAAGAGACAGAGAGAGATATTGACAGAGGCAAGACTGAGCAATAGTAAGAAAACTCTTGTGATTGCCAGCCAATCAGAAAGCTTTACACCCAAAAGAAAGAGAGAGATAGAGGGGAGACAGAGAAAAAGTAATGAAGAAAAAAAAAAGTAAGAAAAAGCTGAAGCCTTCCCACCAAACTTATTTGGGGAAATCCACATTAGCTAAGCCACAACTTTTTTGTTGACGTCGCTTTTGTTTTGGAAGGGTTTTCATTTCCTCAGTTTTCAAAGCAGTACAGAAAGCATTGTGCAAGTCTTGGTACATGCTGATAATGTGACCTATGATTGCTTCCTTACAACACTTCACAACTGCATTGTACATAGATCTCTCAGATGACAGCTATCCACCTTCTGCAGTAAAATCATTATACACAGGAGAACCTTCCTAAAGCATAAGCTGGTCAGCTTGCCTGCCAGCTTGGGGGGATTAAAAAAATTTTTTTTAATCTCCATCCCATTACACAGGCATGGCCAGGACTCAAACCCCAGACCTTAAGACTGAACGTCCTGTCTACAGACTGCGAGAGGCACAGAAAAACTCCAAGGGAGGCAACACATTGAACAGAACCAGCAGCCAGTAAGCTACTCACAGACATCCGTTACTTATGACCTTTTTGAGTGACTCAATTCTTTGAAGTTCAAAGATCCTAAAATGATTTGATGCCAATCCAGCGGTGAAATTCTTCCCTATCGCAATACTGTTATCACTTCTGTTGGTAACTGAACCATGTTAATAATCTGTGAACGCAACCCTTGCTGGAGGCCAGAATAGCTCAGTGGTAGAGCGGCGGACATGTAATCTTGGGGTTGTAGGTTCAAATCTCCGATGGGCCGTTTCAGTACAGAGGGATTTTTCCCTCGGAGTTAACATTGGTTCTGACTCCGTTTCCCATACAGTCTTTCGAATGACACTACAAACCGAGGTTCCATGTGTGAATGCACGCATAACATCTTGCACACACGTAAAATCCCATCACCAACTTTCGGAAGAGAAAGCTGGTTTGGCTGTTGGTATGGGTGACACATTACACATAGCATACACATAGCATGCACCTTCCCCGAATGACAGCCCTGATATGGCCCTTGCGGGTCGGCTGGGCTATAAGCAACATTATCTTATCTTACCTTCCCCGAAGTTGGAGTATCGGCTGCCTTAATGGTGGGATAAAAAATGGTCATACACACAAAAACTCCACTCCCTCTACAGGGGGTGTCCGCAGGAGTATCAGCATGCGTACACAGAAGAAGAAGTGTAAGCAATCCTTGCCATAATCAGTGAAGAAACTGTCTGGTGTCTCGTCAAACAAGTTAATTCTTTAGATATGGCAATAATGTGGATTACACCTACCCTCTTTATTCTTCTGTTGGGAAAAATTAATACGAGACCTTGGTATCTAAATACTCATGCAATATTACGGGAGTTGGTCTGGGAGATGAACGAAAAGCCGTGAATGGGTTGACACAGACAATCTACTTGCAACAGGGCGAAGTGTAAACTGCTCTGATGTCCTTTTTTTTTTCTTAAGCCAGTTTCCCTTATTTTTCATGCAGGTAAAAATGCATAGTCAAGCTAGCCGACCACTTATAAGCGACTGCAACAAACGATCCTTATCGCAGAACCCATCATTAAAGTATTAACTTAAATCCAACAATCTACATTTTTTTTATTCAGAAAAGTACTGTTTAGGCTGCCCATGATAACCGTTTGGCTTGGCTGTTCCAAAAACACCTTGGTGGAAATGTGTTGTTTTTTCCCCATGAAATGATGAAGGTAACTTTTCGTTTTCCCCCCCCCATGAAATGATGAAGGTAACTAATCAGTTAATGTCAACTGATAAATCTTCATTTAATAGATTTTCTCCAAAAGAAGAATCAGCAGAAAACACATTCAACTTGTTTTAAAGAACAAGGACAAAAGGCTCCCGAAAGGTAAACTCAGGATTTCAAGAAATGATCATAGTTTTAAAAACTGATACATGATCACTGACCGATGTTAAGTTATTCGACACTTTCTTTTTAAAACAATCAGAAAAACTGAAATACCGAGTTACTTATCAATCTACCACACACACACACACACACAGCACACACACACACACAGAGTAAGAAAACA
>JADBJO010000339.1:552500-555000 GCA_016801955.1 Conus betulinus | reverse complement strand
TAAGCTCCCCCTTGGATGCCAGAGAGGGGGTCTCTCAGCTGCCGCCATTGGCACAGCACCAGATCGGGAACGTGGGGGGCGAGGAGTTGGATAGCCGGGGAAAGAAAAGGAGATGTGGAAGGGGGGGGGGGGGTGGGGGAGTACTTGATGAATATTCGTTTCGACATGGAAGAGGAGTGGCTGGGTCTGGTCTTTGCAGAGCCAGGTAAGAGGCCAAGCTCCAAAGAGGAGGGGGGGGGGGGGGGTCGAAGGGGGAGTCAGTGTCAAGCTGCTTGTAAACATGTGCCTGTTCAGTGAGTGACCTTTGGCTTTCACGTGTAGCCTACCCGCACCCACAAAGCTGACACGGCAGACAGGGGAATACAGGAAGAGTTGGGGACAGGGGAAATAACTCTACGCTAACACCATCAGAACCAACAACACCGACATTCATGATTATGGGCGACTTTAAACGCCCGGTTTGATGTCAGGCGAGGGCCCGGGTGGGATCCGAACCGACGCAACTTGAGTGTGACATTTGACTGTGAACTCGAAACTCTTCCACTGAGGTATCACAGGTAGGGGAAGGTCAGCTGGGGCATGATCGCTGCATCGGGCTTTGCACTGAGGTTGTCTCCCCTGAAAGATGTTACAGGTTGAAAGTAACGCTAAAAAAAAAAATCCTGTCGTGCTGGTTCGGTGTCGACCACCAGTCATGTCTCGTGTTTCTACCCTGGACTGACTGCCTCCATCTTCGTCAGTGTTCCGATCTGCAGGACTCCATTCCAATCTGAGCGACAGAGCATCGGTATCTTCACCACCCGCACACACCCCAACCCCACCCCTTTTTGATTTTTTTTTTTTTTTTTTTTTTTTTTGCCCCGTTGTCCATTCCCCTGAGTCACACATTCCAGACTGGTCACACACAGCCACATCCCAGGTTCATCCTTTTTTTAGCCTCGGTCACAGCCACCAGTCCACAACTCACAAGAGGAGACGCCGCACACGCTTCTGTCAGGTGACCGTGGTGGTGTTCAGCGTGCCTGCTCTGATCCACCACACCTATGACACTACACTCGAAGCTTTCCTGTGGACGACAAGAGTGGTTCATCACGGTGCCAGCATGGGTGAACGAACGTCCCCCTCCAGAGCGTGCCGTCATGTTCAGTCATCGACTGTCTCCACGAACCATTACCAAAGCCTTGGACACGGACTCACCATGAACAAAAATGCAGGACTTAGAAGATCAATACTGAGGTGGCCACACGCCACACAATTAGGATTTTACACCAAATCACTGTATAATCTATGTTGTTGTTGTTTGTCCGTCGAGACGACGAAGACCATCTAGTCATCCTGGGATCGGGGGTGAGTGCATAGATGGCTGGTCAGGCCGATCTGCGCCCGGAAAGACCTATCACAGTATGGACAGGGGGATGGTGGCGGCAGTTGGAGATCTGCTGGCGCTGGGTCTTCCTGATCATGCTGCGCTGCTCAGCTGCAGCAATTCTGTTACTTTCACACAGGTTTCTGCACCTTTGCGGACAACTGATCGCCACCCGTCTCTGTCCTGGGCAGTCTGCTCCTATGTTGTGTGGCTGATGTTGAAGGCCTTCAGATTTAAGGTTGTCTTTGAAACGTTTCTTCTGGCCTCCATGAGAGCGTTTTGTAGTTCGCCAAACAACAGTTTCTTTGCAGCCGATGGTCTGGCATGCGAACTACATGACCTGCCCAGCGAAGCTGTGACTGCATCAGGATGGTGAAGATGCTAGGCAGGCCAGCACAAGTGAGGACTTCAGTGTCTGGAATCTTATCTTGCCACTTTGTGGCCATGAGTCTTCTGAGGCAGGTGGTGTGGAAGTGGTTCAGTTTCCTGGCGTGACGCTGGTAAACCGTCCATGTTTCACAGCCATACAGCAGTGTGGTGAGAGTGTCTTGAGGCCTAACATAAGTTTGAGCCAGCATATAAACTGATAATCGATTAAAAGAACATCCCACCAAACATTTCACTTGTTTGGGGAAATTTCCACCGATGATGTCGTTCACACTCTTCAAATGCATTACTTTCCCTTTAGCTGACGTCACAATTCAGACCTTCGCACTCATTTGTGACCCTGTCTTTGCGCCAGGTGACCTCCCTCAAAGAGTCCCATTCCTTTGAATTAAATCTGTCTGCTTGGAACCACATGGGTTGTACCTTGATGGCCACATGTAAAAAAAAAAAAAAAAAAAAAAAAAAAAAAAAAAAAAAAGAAAAAGAGATAATCACAACTTTCAGATACAATAAAAATTCTCAAAACAATCAAGCTGTGCCAGTCTGTAAATACTCAACCCCTTAACCAAGACACTGGCGCATTAATTAATGGTGTGCAGCCGGTGCGGCAGCAGGGGGTGAAGGGTCACGGAAGTGGAGACCCTTTTAAGATGATCAACGAGAATGGGGACAACGAAGAGGACGTGTTCCATTCCGTTCAGACACTACATCACAGAGCTATGCTCTGCGCTTTCTTAAAGTGTTTGG
>JADBJO010000339.1:547500-550000 GCA_016801955.1 Conus betulinus | reverse complement strand
CTGACTTCGAAACCAACGCCCTTTTTACAAAGACTGAAGAGCAGTTCTGGCTCGCAGAAATTCCTTCTCTCCTACTCACGCATCGATCAATACAAAACAAAACTAGCTCTATTCAGGACCATATATCTGGCTCTCACTTTCAACGAGTCTACAAAATATACGTTTAATACACTTCAAGAAATACTTACATTGAACATTTCATGTCTCAATAAAAATTGATTTAGTTTGATTTAAAATTTGTAAACTAACTAACCTACCCATTGCAGATTCGTCTGTGAGCCGTACGTTCTAATCTACTGGTCGTCTAATACATAACCTACTGTCCTCCCCCTCTAGTCTCTCTCTCCCGCACTCTCCTCCCTCTCTCTCTCTCTCTCCTTCTCTACTTCACTCGCTCTCTCACTCTTATCTCTTCCTCTCTCCATCCGTCCTCTCTCCCCCTTCCTCCGCTCCCCCTCTCTCTCTCTCTTCTCCCCTCCCTGTCTTCCTCCTCCCTCTCTCCTCTCTCTCTCCCTCCCCCTCCCCCCCACTCCTCCTCTCCTCTCTCCCTCTCCCGCTCTCTCTCCTCTCTCCTCTCTTCTCTCTCTCTCTCAAAAAGAGAAAAAAAAAGAGTTCCCTCATCCCCAGGATGACGCCGTGGTTCCATTCATAAGTTACTCCCCTGCCTTGTAAGAAAACACCCTACCCCCCCTCGTCGCGCCAACATCCTCAGAATTAGTTGTAAGAAAAGTCACTCCTCTCTTCGTGGGACAAACTCCCATAGTGAAGGAACCAAATTTACTGATGAACAACCGAAGAGCAAAGCAGAGAACCTTTGCTTCAAAAGAAGCTGAAAAAGCCCAAGACAGAGAAACTTCTAATTACAGATGCAAAAAAAACCACAGTGCCCCATCTGGAGGGCAAGAAACATACACTGTTTGTACACAAAAAGCGCACAGAAGCTTTGTCAACAAGTTCAACAACGAACATCACTCCATACACAAAACGCACGTTCGCGTTTCAGTCGGAATGAAGAAACACTCATTGTCTCAAACAGCAAGCAAGACTATGAGAGAATCTAGTGAATAAACATCAACCGTCCGACTTCCCTGATTCAGTTCGTTTCGTAAAGAAGACAGCACATTCGGATTGGATTACACATGTCCTACTTTTCCCTGATATCGTTTCCGTCACCCCACGGATTGAGTCACCCATTCCACATTCCTTCTCTTGCTGTACATGGTGTATGAAGTGGGCGAACGCTAACTTGTTCCTGTCTCTGCGTTCGTTTGTTTCCGCCTGCGGTCACCGACTTCGAAACCAACGCCCTTTTTTACAAGACTGAAGAGCGTTCTGGCTCGCAGAAAATTCCTTCTCTTAGCTACTCACGCATCGATCAATACAAAACAAAACTAGCTCTATTCAGGACCATATATCTGGCTCTCACTTTCAACGAGTCTAACAAAATATACGTTATACACTTTCAAGAAATACTTGACTGAACATTTCATGTCGCAATAAATTGATTATTTGATTAAAATTGTAAAAAATTCCAAATTTGCAGATTCGTCTGTGAGCCGTACTTTAATTATAACTAGTCTAATACATAACCTACTCCGTTATACTGCACATCCCTCTCTCTCTCCATCTCTCTCTCCTCTCTCTCTCTCTCTCTGTCCTTCCCTCTCTCCTCTGTCTCTCCCTCCCTCCTCCCTCGTCCTCCCTCCTCTCCTCTCCCCTCCCGCTGCTCCTGCTCCCTCTCCTCTCTCTCTCCCCCTCTCCACTCTCCTCTCTCCTAATCCATCTCCCCTTCTCTCTCTCTCTCCCCTCCCCTCTCTCTCTCGCTCTCTCTGGTCTCAGCTCTTCTCTCTTTGACTACCGCTCTGATCCTCTCTCTCCCTCGTCGCATCTCCTCTCGTATGGTTTCTCTCTCTCGTTTTATGTCTGAATAGTGTCATTCTTGTCGGTCCCTGCTTGTCGTAGAAACTGCATTACAGTTTGGTTGTGCTGAATTGTCCAGGCTTAATCATATGTAGGCAAATAATGTATGCATGACAATGGACAGTTTGTAAGAATAGGCCTCGGCGTAAAACCTTCACCCTAAGTATTAAAGATCAATCAATCAATCAATCAACCAATCAATCAATCAATTGGTCAGTGAGTCAGTCAGTTAGTCAGTCAGCAAATTCCTCTTTCACAATGTCCTTTTTTGTTTGTTGTTTGTTTGTTCTTTAACCTCTCTGTTCTTCTTCTTGTTCTTTCTGTTTTTCTTTCTAATTGTCTCAACCTGTTCTTTCTATGTTGATTTCTCGCCCTCTTCTTTCTTTATTTTCAGAAATAGTTCTTTCATCCTTTCACAAGTTTCTTTCTTCTTTCGATTTTTGTCTCTCCTTCTTTTTCTTTCTTTTTCTTGTGGTTTTATACACAGAGAGTTGTTAGAGAGACAGAGAGGAGAGAGAGATGAGCGAGAGGGGAGAGAGAGAGAGATCGAGGGAGAGAGAGAGAGAGGGAGAGAGAGAGA
>JADBJO010000339.1:507500-542500 GCA_016801955.1 Conus betulinus | reverse complement strand
GGCGGGACCCAGTGACGGATGACAATTACCGACGGGCAGAAGCCCTGGATGAACAGCCTCATGACGAGCTGAATATACTGGCCGCTCCTTGTGGGCTGCGGCACTGGGGCTGCAACAGGACGAGCATGGATGTGGCTGTGCAGAGAAGTACTCGGAATGAGTATCGTGAAGGTAACATCGTTGAAGGACACTCCGATGAAAACAAAATTCTGGACTTCTTCTTCCTCTCCTCCTCCTCCTTCTTCTTCTTCTTCTTCTTCTTCTTCTTCTTCTTCTTCTTCGTACACTCAGATAGGAACCCCAGAGGCACTGACGATGGCTGCTGTACGGCGGAGGCCCTCCAGAGATCTATAGAACTTCTCCCTAACCGATGTGTCAGCAGGTCAGGTCACGGCTCTTAGCTTTTGATGTGTGGGACAGTCCTGCTGGAGGTGTTCCACAGTCATTGGGGCTGTACCGCATGGGTTCCCTGAAGACTGACCAATGTGGAATTTAGAGAACATAATGGTGTTCGAGTCTGGAGCGCCGTCTCATGATGCTCACTTGGTCTGGTCTGGGCAGCAGAGAGTAGGCTACGCATCCTTCTGGCTGAAAGTCTGGATGCTGCCCAAGCCGTCTTCTTTTCTGTTTCTCTTTGATAATGTTTCTGGCTTCTTCAAAACTTCTGGACAGAGTGGCTGAAAAAAAACTGAACCGGACCAAAGATTCTGTCACTGCGCTCTCTGACAGGACACAGTTAACCCCTCTGTCTTGTTGCCCATGACTGAGTTCAGATCGGGTGCTGCGCAGATGGATCTGTAATGACCCCCCCCCCCCCCCCCACACACACACACACACACACACACATCAAGAACTGTGACGGATGATCCTTAATGACCCCATCCCCAACTTTCTTCCCTAGACCCCAATGTCTATCTTGCTCTTGATCAGATCAGAGAGAGAGAGAGAGGGGGGGGGGGAGAGAGAGAGAGAGAGAGAGAGAGAGAGAGAGAGAGAGAGAGGAGAGAGAGAGACAGAGGAGAGAGAGAGACAGAGAGGACCATATGAATACGAGACAGATGCAACGTACGTACGCGTTTTGAGGCTGGAGATCTCTACAGGCAAAACATACGACCAGAGAGAGAGAGAGAGAGAGAGAGAGAGGAGAGAGAGAGAGAGAGAGAGAGAGAGAGAGAGAGAGAGAGAGAGAGAGAGAGAGTTCATAATTGGCTCAAGCATGTTCTTTGTTTATTTGTTTCGTTTCGTTTAATTTTTAAACCTCCCAGCCAGTAGCTTCACACAGCTCACACAGCTGACTGTCTTCTGCAGTCATTCCTAGCCGGCCTGTGAGGTCACGCTAGGACTGAGCTCTTCGGCGTCGAGCTAAGATCAAAGTGTACACTCTCACAACGTGTACATATTTATAGTCGCTTGGTCAGGATCGGACCATTGATCTTCTGCGTGGTTGCTTTACGGTTCCGTGGGGGGTGGGGGGGGGGGGGGGGGGGAGGGGGGCGATTGACTTGTCACGTCTGAGCGGAGAACAAAGGTTGTGTTAGTAGACCGCCAGACAAAACGGGAAGGAACACATGAATGACGAGACAGATGCAACGCGTTTTGAGGCTGAAGGATTATAGAGGCAAAACATACGATCATAAAAAAAATGAGGAGAGAGAAAGTGTGGGAGGAGAAAGTAGGAAAATGAGGAGAGAGAGAGAGAGAGAGAGAGAGAGAGAGAGAGAGAGAGATCGGTGTGTGAGCTTAGCTTAGAACTGTCCCACTGACAAGCACCCTGAAGTCATTGTCCTGACCACTAACGACATCCCCTCTCCCCCTTCCCACCGTTCCATCGATGTTGTCGATGCTTACCTTTGTTCTTCATAGTCACAGAGCCGAAGTTTCAGCACCACCACAGGCCTTCCCATTCAAACTGCTCTCTCTCTCTCTCTCTCTCTCTCTCTCTCTCTCTCTCTCTCCTCATTTTTTTTCTAACCCCTGTGGAGTGTATCTTGCCTGTGGAAACCTCCAGCCTCGAAACGCGTTGCATCTTTCTTGTCTTTCAATTACTTAAACCCATAGTCTGGCATTTTACCAACACGTCTTTTGTTCTGGCTCAAACGTGAAAAATCAATCGTCCCAAACCCTTTCCTATCCTCCCTCCTGTTCCTCCACGAATACATCAAGCAACCTTGTAGAAGATCATCGGTCCAGTCATAATCTAGGCATTACACACACACACACACACACACACACACACACACACACACACACACACACGCACGCACGCACACATGCACACACACGCGCGCACACACACACACTCACACGTGCGCGCGCGCATACACACACACACACACACACACACACACACACACACACACACACACACGCACGCACACACATACACACACACACACACACACACACACACACACACACACACACACACACACGCACACACATACACACACATGCACACATACATACAAAAACACACATACACACACGCACACACACACATAATATATGCCTACACACAGGTTAGGAACTGTTAGCCACAAGTGGTGAAAAAACTGCTGGGACATCATGGTAAATGATGAGATTAACGTCCTGTTAGCCATGGTTTGAGAGGACTGCTTGGACATCATGATAAATGATGAGATTAACGTCCTGTTAGCCATGGTTTGAGAGGACTGCTCAAACATCATGGTAAATGATGAGATTAACGTCCTGTTAGCCATAGTTTGAGAGGACTGTTTGGACGTCATGGTAAACGATGTGATTAACGTCCGGTTAGCCATAGTTTGAGAGGACTGCTCAAACATCATGGTAAACGATGAGATTAACGTCCTTTTAGCCATAGTTTGAGAGGACTGCTCTCAAACATCATGGTAAACGATGAGATTAACGTCCTTTTAGTCATAGTTTGAGAGGACTGCTCAAACATCATGGTAAACGATGAGATTAACGTCCTTTTAGCCATAGTTTGAGAGGACTGCTCAAACATCATGGTAAACGATGAGATTAACGTCCTTTTAGCCATAGTTTGAGAGGACTGCTCAAACATCATGGTAAACGATGAGATTAACGTCCTTTTAGCCATAGTTTGAGAGGACTGCTGGGACATCATGGTAAATGATGAGATTAACGTCCTGTTAGCCATAGTTTGAGAGGACTGCTTGGACGTCATGATGAAGTGGTAGTAACATCCTGTTAACCTTAGTTTGAGGAAGACTGCTTGGATAACACTGTGAATGGTGGTATTGACGTTACGTTAAGGAGGACTGTTTGGACATTATGGTGAATGGAGTACTAACACCCTGTTCATCTTTGTAGAGCTCGGAGTCCACGGTTACAGTTTAGGCCCAAAATGCTATTCATTCTCTATTACACTCACAGTTACACCTGGTTTTTCTCGGAAGATCAGCCGGAACCAAAATATAGTCATCGCACAGTCCAGCCCTTGACCCATACTGTACCTGACTCTCATGCTGGTCTCACGTCCATGTTTCTTCTATGCCAGCACGATCCACATGCCCCTTCATTTTCCTGTCGTCTGCTAGGCTTTTCACGCCAGAATCCTAGTGCCCTACAATGGCATAGAAACACAAGGAGTCCACAATTCATGCATCATTCTGTTATTTTTGCTGACATACGGCACTGAACTTTTATTACTGACCCCAAGTTCCTGGATAAAACCATCTTGTTCACATTCAAAGATTTTTTTTTTTTCGTAGAGAGACAGGGCAGTTTTCATCTGTTCAAACTTTGTTGTTATTATTCGACTTTTGCTGTAGCAATAACGTTTTGTTAGCCATAGGTTGAGGGAGACTGTTTGGGCATCTCAGTATGTGGTAGTACTATCTTCCTGTTAACCTGGGACAAAACTCTGAGGACATGATTTTCACAGACCGAGGCCCGAGTGTGCGGATGTGGCTCATTCTTCTTCTTTTCTTTACATCCAAGCTCTTTCAATGGAACCAAAAGCAATGCTGGAGTTCACAGCGTAACAAGGATGGCATTTTGGACAACCTGGAGAGTGAGGTGAGGTGGAGGTTAGACTGAACAAACGGTGCTATCGGCATGAGAACATGACGTTTTCAGCCTCCTGTGGCCAAGACACCCAGATGGACTGTCCAGCAAGGTGTCCCATTGTCCTTCCACAGAACAGCCCTGGGATTGATCAGGCTGGGGAGGGAGGTGGGGGGGGGGGGGATAAGATACAATGATACTCATCTTCTGCTAACTACAAATACTAAAAGCATGTTCCTCAGCAGTTGAAAAATAAAGCACTTACAACATTTTACCATTTCAACCACCGTCTCGAACAAGACAAGCATGTTGTACTGCAGTTTAAAAGCACTGTAACAAAATACCTTTTCATCACTCGTTTTAAACCCCTATTTGCCTTTACAAGTAGTGCTCTGAATTTTCATTCCGTACTGAATTATTGTGGTGTTTTTCCACACACATGTTGCATGGATATCTGTTGGTGTCAGTTGATGTACATTTACGTGACTGCTTTAAACTTATGCTTATTTCTGGGTGTATGTTTATTGACCTTTAGCAGCTTGTCTGTCAATAGATAATCATTCTTGATATAGCTCCATGTTGATTGTCCATGAATACTATAAACGGTAAGAAGAAGAATGACGATTTATATGTGACCTGTCTCTGCCGAGCTCAGAGGCTTAAGAAAGAAAAATGAAAGAAAAGAAAAACGGGGGGGGGGTGTGTGTGTGTGTGTGTGGGATCATCATTCGAATAACTGTTAACATGCACTCTAAACAGATGTATATGAGAGTGCACACATGCATCAACATTACCCATCCTCACTTGCCTCACCACTTCACCTGATCCTTTCATATTTACACTATATACATACACACACACACACACACATACATACACACACACACACACACACACACACATACACACACACACACACACACACACACACACATATACACATACACACATGGATGTACACATGCATATGCAGCGCATGCACTTGTACGTGGGCTCACACACACATACATGGGCACCACAGTTAGGTTACTTTCACATTAAAGCATGGCTGAGAAGTGCTATGTTACTGTTAATAATATCATCATTAACATTATTGTTACTTGACCAGTCAGATTCTGGATTCTGCAGCAGGAACGACAGACGATTTCTCAGAAGACCCTGGGGAGGCTGGCCATACACATCACACAACAGCGGCAGTGTTGCTAGGATCATATCTACACAAAAGATTATGGCACAGATGCTGGTGATGTTTTCAAGTTGCAAATATGTATGTACATATATATAGTGTAAATATCAAAGGATCAGGTGAAGTGGTGAGGATGGGGAATGTTGATGCATGTGTGCATTCTCATATACATCTGTTTTGAGTGTATGTTAACAGGTATTCGAATGATGATCCCCCACCCCTTCCCCCTTTTCCTTTTCTTTCTTTGATCCTGATCCTGAATAGTCCTCTCTCTGACTGGATAATCATTAAGTTGTGTCCATTCAGTCATAACAGATTTCATGTTTATACATCTCATATATATATATATAATGCTGAACAATTAATATATATATATGTGTGTGTGTGTGTGTGTATGTGTGTGCGTGTGTGCATGTGTGCATGTGTGTATATATATGTATATCATATAGTGTCCACAGTGGATGGCTGTGCAAAACTTTCTCTATATGATTGCCAGATTACAAAAAAAAAAAAAAAAAATCTAGTTTTTTTCATAAATCGCTATCAGATGAAAATATACATAAATTTCGAGAATGAAAGACAGGATAGGCAGAAAAAAACAGTAGATAATAATAATGATATTAAAAAAAAAAGGGAGTCAAAGAGAGATACAGAAAAAGAGGAAATTACCAGCACTGACTTTCTGGATGATACGGTGAGCTCCCTGTGCTGAAAAATTCCGTAGCGTTCCAATGGGGATTTTCAAGACATGCATGAAATGAAATGGTGATTGACTTTGAAAGGTCAGAAATCGATCAAGGGATGAATAAAATGAAAACATGAGTTTTCTGTTCATCATCACCTTCTGACGGTGGGCATCAGCATGATTTATCCAGTGGTCCTAATATTTTTTAGCCGAGTATCTCACTTGTATACTAGACACAACCGCAGCAGGTTTCTGACCGAGTCTTTACCTTTCTCTTATCAGAGAGAGCGAGAGAAAGGAGAGACAGAGAGAGATGAGAGAGAGAGACAGAGAGAGAAGGGGGGGGGGGGGGGGGGGGGGGAAGAAAGAGAGAGACAGAGAAAGGCTATGGGAGTGCAGTGTGGGTAGATGGGGGGGGGGGGGGGGGGCTTTTTGACAGTTGATCTCTCTTGTGTTCAGCATACTGTAAACCGCACATAGTATCAGGTCAGAAAAAATGCCTGATGAATGAATGAGTATAGATTTCCGCTTTTCCTCTTGAAAACTTTCATTACTCTTCATTCACTCAATCACTACATTCTTATTTCACATACACCCAATGAATGTGGATCTTTGCACACACCACTGAGTTGCACAGATTCGTATCAATTTTCCTTTACACACAAATCAGGTTTATCCATTCGGTCCTAATCGCATGCTATTAGCATGAACGAATCAGACAAAGGGCGAGAGACAGACAGAGACAGATGATAGACAAGAGCTGGAGATGTGTGTGTGTGTGTGTGTGTGTGTGTGTGTGTGTGTGTGTGTGTGTGTGTGTGTGTGTGTGTGTGCGCATGTGTGTGTGTGTGTGCGCATGTGTGTGTGTGTGTGTGTGTGTGTGTGTGTGTTTGCACATGTATGAATGCATATATATGCATGTGTGCAAGCGCACACACATACATTCATACTCACACACACTCAAACACACACAAATGTGAAAGCATGCACAAATGTCACTTGTCACATGATGATGATGCACACTCTCACTCTTTCTTTATTAATGACATCAACAACATGTTAAAAACAATAATGTATTCATATCACAGCGACATTAACAATTCAGTACAAAAATGCATCAGAAAAAATCTTAGTTAAAAAAAAAAAAAAAAAAATCACGTTACACAGGGACCACTTACAACATGGCAAAATATCCAGGTTTTCACACCTCTAACAAACCATTACGGTCACCATAATGCTTTGTTAGTGCTGTGGGCACCTGGAATCCCCCTGATATTTCTCACAGATTGAAAGAAAAAATGTATTTACTTATTAAGCAGAAAAGTGCCACAAAAAGCATTAGCAGGCTGAATAGGCAAAGAGACACAGGCATGTACAGTTTCACTATCTAGTTCCAAGATTACAACAACAGAAAAAGGTGGCATAATACAAATTCTGCGAGTCAATAAATGTAAACATTTTCTAGAACAAAGACAGATGAATGGGCAACAAAGGCAAAAAGACAAAAGACATATATTACAACAACAACAGAAAGACATATATTACAATAACAAAAAGGCAAACAACATATATTACAACAACAAAAATACAAGACAAAAGACATACATTACAACAACAAAAAGACAAAAGACAGATTACAACAACAACAAAAATTCAAGACAAAAGACATATATTACAACAACACAAAAAGAGAAAAGACATATATAACAACCACCAAAAAAGGTGGCATAATAAACATTCTTCAAGTGAACAAATGTAAACATTTCCTAGAACAAGACAAATGAATGGGCTACAAAGGCAAAAATACAAAGGACAACAGTAAAGCAAAAAAACAAACAAACAAACAAAAAAAAAACAGAAAAAAAAAGCAGACTCAAACGGTAAAATCAAACAGAAGAAATTCCTAGCAAAGCATGTTCTGAAGGCAGGGACCCAGTTTTGTTTGTTTTTGGTTTACAGTCCCTGGTATCCTCACTAGGACTCAGCAACTTCCGGGGACTCGAATAGCTCAGCTGGTAGAGCACCAAACTCGTAATCTTGGTGATCTTGGGGTTGCGGGTTTGAATCTCTGCCGGGCCATTACGGTACAGGGGGATTTTTCCCTTGCAGTTAACATTGGTTCTGACTCCATTTTCCAAAGAGTTCTTCGAATGAGACTATACACCGAAGTTCCGTGTGTGAATGCATGCATAACATCTTGTACACACGTAAAATCCCGTCACCAACTTTCGGAAGAGAAGGCCAGTTTGGCCGTTGGTATGGATGACACGTTACACATAGTATGCACCCTGAGTGAGAAATTAAAAGAATGAAGGAAATAAGGAAATTGAGAGAATGATATTGACTGGATGACACGGGAAACAACTTAATAAAGCGCTGGCAGGCAGCTCTTCAGTCAGCACTACCCAGGTAGGCAGCCTGTTGTGTAAACAAGAGTGTTTATTGTATTATATGTAAAGCGCATAGAGCCCTAATCTTTAGAGAATAGGCGCTATATAAATTAACATTATTACAATTGTTATTATTAAACTGTGAGGCTGTCATGACACTCACGCTATATAAATTAACATTATTATGATTGTTATTATTAAACTGTGAGGCTGTCACGACATTCACGCTATATAAATTAACATTATTATAATTGTTATTATTAAACTGTGAGGCTGTCACGACACTCATGCTATATAAATTAACATTATTATAATTGTTATTATTAAACTGTGAGGCTGTCAAGACACTCGACCCACTGGCTATCAAGCTGGAAGTGATCCTTCATAAGATCCCATTCAACTTGCATGCACCTCAAAACAAAGATGGACGGACCGATCTTATTCCCAAATGATCCTTCATAAGTGTCAGTTTCAAACTACATGTGGTTGTGCATGAAAACAAAAAATCTCCACAGACTTTGTTCCCTGGTTTCATGCAAGATTGGCACATGTAATGTTATTAGTGTGTGTGACTGGTCTAGAAAGAAATGTACACAGCAAAAGCAATTCAGTTAATAACAAACAAACAGAAATGTAAAAGATTTTCAATTAGTGTTTATCACTGCCAGTAAAATATCATTCTTACCCATTCCTCTTGTATGTGCAAGTTAGAGAAAGAATGCCTCTGTGCTTGTGTGTGTGTGTGTGTGTGTGTGTGTGTGTGTGTGTGTGTGTGAGAGAGAGAGAGAGAGAGAGAGAGAGAGAGAGAGAGAGACTGACTACAGACAGACTAACAGGGACAGAGAGAGAACCACATGTCTTTTATAATACTCCTGTAGTACGTAAAAGCAAACATTTTCCATTAATGAGGTACAAACACAGAAAACTCACTACAAATAAATGTTTTTCAAAAAGGCCATTGAGTCAAATACAATCCTGTCTATTACAGTAAATAAGTGGGGTAGTCTTTGCTCCCATAAGGAAACCTAACACAGAGTAACTTTTATTCAAGACTGGCACAGCCTTTTAAACTTGAATAAAGTCAGACAAATACAAAGACGAACAATCTAATAGTGTGGGAAAAAACAAGCGCAGGCCAACAACTAAATTGTCTTCATAGTAATGACTTGGCAAAACTTTGAACTTATGGAGGGGGGGGGGGGGGGGGGGGGGGGCAGGGGGGGAGGAGGTTGAAGATGTAAAAACTGGGAAATGAAATTAAGAAAATATGAAAACTCTTCACTGGCTGCATAAGGGAACCATCGCAATCCCTTTTAAAGGCAGATATATTTGTATTGCCTGCTCCGAGGCCTTTCGTCCGCTGGGTCGGAAAACTCATCAGGGAGACACGGCTGGCTGTATCTGCGCTCCTGGCGTCAAATAGAGACACACCACAGTCCACAATACTGTGGTGTTCTCCACCCAAGGGTGCAAAAAAGAATCCAATAGCACCCCCAAAGCAGCCAGCGAAGAGTAGTAAAGGAAACCAAATGAAAGGGTGGGGAGGAAAAAAAGTTGCTGAAAAAACTACAGATATTATGCAGATAGTATAAAATGTAGGGGCCAATCTTTGAGCCTACGCTTGAGGATCCACCCAAGGATGCAAGGGAGATCAGAAGACAAACACAAAGACAGACAGAAACAAAAACAAATACAAGACCTCGATTTAATCAAAAGGAAATCGGAAATGAAATGAGGCAGGGAACAGCAAACAATAAACAGTAAATAAGTGGGGTAGTCTTTGCTCCCATAAGGAAACCTAACACAGAGTAACTTTTATTCAAGACTGGCACAGCCTTTAAACTTGAATAAAGTCAGACAAATACAAAGACGAACAATCTAATAGTGTGGGAAAAAACAAGCGCAGCATAGTGAAATCTGCTGTTTGATATGGACTTATTATCCTCATAGACATAGACAGTGTGTGTGTGTGTGTGTGTGTGTGTGTGTGTGTGTGTGTGTGTGTGTGAGTGAGTTCTGTTTAATATGAACTTATTATCCTCGTAGACATAAACAGTGTGTGTGTGTGTGCGTGTGTGTGTGTGTGTGTGTGGAAAGATACATAAGGAGTTCAATAAGTATCTTAGCCTTTCACTAATTAGGAATTCCATTGCACAAACTGAAGGCATGCACCCTTCCTGTTGCTCTGATTAGCTCTGAGGCCGTCTCTTGTTCATCGGCTGGCTGTTCACCACATGTTGCCACCGACACCATCACACTGTTCGATTAATCACACACATGGTGGTTTATGTTTGGGCAAAGGCTACATGTAGGCTGCGGGGCCACCTCACTGAACAGAGGAAAAGAAGCTGCTGGCAACCATGGTTATCTGAGAAGGCCATCCCACCATGTGAACTCTCTCTCTCTCTCAGAGTGCGGTGACTGACTGTGCTGCACAAAAGGGATTGGTCATCTGCAAGAGCAAACGGGGCTCTAGCTGAAGGTGAATTGTTGGAATGTGTGGCGATATACAGATTCTCTCCCTTCTGCAGCTTTGCTACTATCTCGAATGGCTTCAGTGTAATTCCTTACTAGCACCACTATTTTCATACAGGTCATTTCACTGCAGTTATCATTGCTGTCCCTACTAATGGCTACCCTAATTCAAACACATTAACCTCTGTTAATGTAAGTGGACCATTTCATGCAATTTCTACCACAGGAGCAGGTATAAATATACATCTTGACCAAATTTAGAACAAACATTTGGCTGCAAATGAATACATCTTGTCAAGTGTGCCAAAGTAATAGTTTCTCATCTGCAGTGAATCAAGCAAAAGAAGCCACAAGAAACTGAAAACAGCAACTTTACACAGTCTTACTTGTTTCCACAGTAACAGTTACAATTAATATCAATGTCATAAATTTGAGCCATAAGAAACTGAAAGCGGCAACTTACAGTCTTACTTGTTTCCACAGTAACAGTTACAATTAATATCAATGTCATACATTTGAGCCACATGAAACTGAAAGCAGCAAATGATACAGTCCAACTTGTTTTCCACAATAACAGTTACCAGTTCATAGCAATACATAAAAAAAACTGAGCCACATGAAACTGAAAGCAGCAAATTAAACAGTCTTACTTGAACCCACAATAATGACAGTTACCAGTTTCTAGCAGTGCATAACAAATTTGAGCCATATGAAACTGAAAGCAGCAAATTGAACAGTCTTACTTGATTCAACAATAACAGTAACCAATTTAAATCACTTCATCATAGATTTGAGCCACATGAAACAAAGGAGTCTATGAATCAGTTCTATAAGTTTTCACAATAACAGGTATCACTTCATATTAATGCATGATAAATTAGCCCTTTTGACTGGATCAAACAAAATCTAACAACGCCGATAAAAGTGGAAAAAATCTGAAGGAAAAAAAGGTCACATAAAATTAACACAATCTGGCCATGATTTCAACAGGATACGATGAGGAGAGGAACGCTTGGGAAAACTCGGGATTAAATTTCGTCAATGATGAAAGACCGATCAGTGCTGGCCTTGGCTTCTTTGGCACCTACACCCTGTTTGGGATAGGCTACCCACTCGTGGCATGTGAATCCAAGAAGGAAAATTGTCTCTTGTTTTTTCCCTGACTGTGGGTCATTGGTGTGCTGTGACACTGGCTGAAGCAGTCGGGGATCCCCAGTCTTCTGCCCCCACTCATAAGCAACAGGGCAATGGTGTCATATATACAACTGAATTACAAACAAACAGAACAAGGTTGAGTGATGGTAGGTCAGACACAGAGACAGAAAAGATTCAACAGAGGATGAACGACAATCCAAAAACATGATACAGGCACAAACACACACATGAAAACAACAGCAACAAGAAGACAAAAACGGATCACCGAGATTTGCTCCACATTAGTTTGTGTGTGTGTTTTCAATTATCAATCAGGGATAACTCGACTGATAACAGAATCTACAGATTCCGAGTTTGACAGAGATTCCTGGGTTACAGATTCTGACAGAGATTTCAGGGTCTGCAAACTGATGGATGTCAGATACAATGTGATAGATACCACAGGTTATACAGATCCTGGAGTTAATACAGAGGCCGCTTAGCTGATAGACACCATGGCTTACATACATACATACATACAGTATATAGCTGAAACAAATATCCTTAGCTGATTTTTTGGTTGTTTTTTTTTGTTTGTGTTGTTTGTTTGTTGTTCTTTGGAGGTGGGGAGGTGGTAGTGGTGGTGTGGTGTGTGATGGATATAGATTCACATTGTGTAATTGTGTAGGTGAACATTACCTCAGTGTCTGTTTTTCTTCAACCAGATGAACATTTTTTTCTCTCTTAGTCTTTTTTTTTATCCTTAGTTCTCTTTTGTTGCTGTTGTTTTTTTTCCTTTTTTTAGCAGAAGTTGGAAGACTGATTACAGTCTACAGTCAGCTGCAATGCACGTGAATAGGATTACCTAATCCTGTCACAATATCCATTTCCCTATCCCAACCCAATAACGTCTTTTTTTTTCTTTCCCCCTATTTCTTTCCCCTTTGATATTTTGCATTGGAATGTCGGAGATGATACAAAGTCACAGTAATGCAGGAGAACAGGACATTTGTCTGGTCTTGTTGCACAGTCCATTTCCTTTTCCAAATTCCATAACAATTTTTGTTTAGCTGGCATTTTTTTTTTTTTTTTTTTTGCCTTCTTCCTTTCCTTTTTGTCGTTGGTGCTGGAGATGTTGGCCACTGAGTTACCTATAGTGTAGCATGTGAACAGAAGGCTTATCTCCTGCTAAAAGGTCTGTTTACCTTCCCCAACACAAAAAATGCAAAAACTTTTTTTGTTCCCTTTTTTTTTCTTTCTTTTTTTCCTTCTTGTCATCACTGCAGGTGATATTGCGGTGATGGAGTCCGGTACCCAGTTAGCTGTAGTGCAGGTGAACATTGGGGTTGTCTTGTCCCGTCACCACCTGGGATAATTTCTCTGGGGCCTGCCAACTGCGACAGCATGACCCGGTTTAACGTCCACACCCAGATTGGTCAGTTCGGTCAAGTGCTGCACCTTCTGATCATCGCTGACTTGTTGGGCCTGGACACACACAGCACAGAATGCTAAATATAGCATGGAGTGATTTCATCTGTGATGTCATCTTGCCCTGCACAAAATGCTAAATACAGCATGAGACTTCATCTGTGATGTCATCACACTCATTACGAAAAGGTACATATACTCACTAGTGATTCAAAATTTATGGCACTGGTGAATGTTTTCTTGACTGGCATGGATTGATCAAGTCAATATTAAATGAAAGCTTACATATACGACATAGGTTCTTAAACACTCAATTACAAATATGGGTGTACAGACATTAAAGAGGGCTGCTGTAAGTTGGATAATGATATAGAATTGCGCTCGCTCTCTCTCTCTCTCTGTTCCATGATGAAATGTTCTTTGAGCAAATACTTCTATAAACATACTTTTTGTGACACCTCAGTCATGAGGGCAACTGTGAAAGTACAAATCATATTTTGTTATTTCAGCTCCAGCTTCGTGACCAATGAAACTTCTGGAAATTACCTGATCTGAAAAGTTGTCCTTTTCAATCAAACTTTTTTCTGAAACATGTTCCTTCAGGTATTGCGTAAAAGTGCAACATAAGGTCCCATCATGAGAAACAATGATCTTAGTTGCCATGTACACTAATCTTGAGGTCAAAAAGAAAATAAACTAAAATTATGGTTTAAAAAAAAAAAAAAAAGAAAAGAAAATGTTTATATACACCATTCTAGTAGCGCCTTTTCATCTGCTCCATGAGGCACAAGAGTGGTGTATGCTAAGTTACGCATCACCAAACCATACCACATCATGGCATGATGCCGCATCACATTAAACTGAACCATACTGCACTAGATCACATCAAAGCGCACCACACACACCCCAAACTCCCATAAGCCATTGCTGTGGGATACCTGTTCACATTCTATTTGCTTCCCCGTTCCTTCTGTTTTTACCAGTATCACCTGTTTCTTCTCTCCTTACCTTCTAACAACAGCTGGAAAAACTTTGGTTCTTCAGCGATGGGTTGCCAGTCCAATCACATAATCCAAAACTTTCGTCCATGTTAACTGCAAGATGGACAGACAGTGTCTACTCCGGTGTGTTCAACCTCACTAGCTGATGGCCAGGTTACAATAGTGTAGCTGACATAAATTAAACCAAAAAAGAATTTCTAAAACAAAGCGAGATCAATGGGCCTCAAAGACAATGGCAAAAAAAGCAGACAATGATAAAAGAAAAAAAAAAACAACAGCAGAGTCACAGTGAGTCAGGGCGGCATTCCTATCATAGAATTTTGAGAAAGCTGCAACACAGTTCATACTGAAAAAGCTGCCTCCCTTCCTCCCCCTTCTTCCCAACACCTCCTCCCCAGTACACACACATATCCTGCTTCCCTTTTGCATCCAAACTAACCTCACTAGGACTATCCTTCAGAAAACACACAAGACACAGAAAAGGGGATATCTGGTGAAAGTATCATGCCAACACTGGTGCAAGCAGAAAACACATCAGCAGATATTCTATTTACAAGATGGATGGGGAGAAAGGACGGACTGGGGATTGTTGGTGATCACAACTGTTGCAAACCTCTACTTCCAATTCCCCTCATTTGATGTCACCGAGAATGTTACTGCGTTATGTGTTTGCTTCATTCTTGGTAGTTCCATTCTATGTGCATACCAATTGACATAAATACAAGGGGGCCAGTGTGTGTCATTTGGAAGGACTACTTGTTTAAATTGAGTTTCTACGAGTCGAAAACAGACCTGAAAAACTAGTACCTTTCTGGCTGTTGAGTATGGTTTGGGGCGTGCAACTTGTCTTGTTTGTTGGGAAACTGGTTGAAGAATATCAAAACATTTCAATTCACAAAGGGAATGAAACTTTAGGTCTTTCACAAGCCACAGCTGAAAAGAATGCCCTTTGTCATCATCAGCAGAAAATAGTGATCGTTAGATGAGTATCGCATCTACTGACTGAGGGAAAACAAAATAAGAAGTTTACTTCTTGAAAACAATCACTCCAGATCTTTGAATCAGACGGCTCTAAATGTAGGTCTGACAGAGTCACAGACTCAAAATTCAGATTCCCTCCTGCCTTATTCCAGTCTGATCAGAGCTGGGTGGGAGATGATGACGAGCGACCTTCCCTGCAGCGCCATAACTAAATGGTTTGTCATTCTGACCTGCATTCTGGCTTGGTGCTCCTGCTGCTGCTCCTTCAGCAACATCTGCTCATGTTTCTGCTTCTCCAGCTCCAGTGTGTGGAGCAGCTTCGCCCTGCGTCAACATGGAAGTAAAGGAACTGAATGGATGGATGGATGGATGGATGGACTAGTGAGTGGATCAATCAGGAAATCAAAGTAGTAATTCAGGTTATATACACATATATCTGTCCAGTAACATACATATACCTGTGCATGTGCACACACAGAGAAACAAAATGCAAGAGCATACACATACATGCCATGCATATATACGCGCTCATGCACAAACACACACACACATGCACACCACCCATGCATGCGCACACACACACACACATACCACAGAGAATACACCATGCATGAAACTATGCTCACACACACACAAACACATACACATGCATACACTTTAACACACATACACACACAAAATGCAGACACACACACACACACACAGACACACACACACACACAAAAATACACACACGCATACACTCTAACACACAATGCACACACACACACACACACACACACACACACACACACACACACACACACACACACACACAAAAACGTGACAGAAGGTTGTCCCCAATAAAAGTAAAGGGGGAAAGTGCCTTACTTCTCCATCTCCTGTCTATTCTTCAATGCTTCTCGCTCCATCTTCTGTTCTGCAATGCAAAGCCAGTCTCACAATGTCAATGAACAGAGGGTGAACAGACAGATCTCAGAAACCAACCAGACGAAGACACAGATTCAGAGCAGCCAGAAAACCAAACAAAAAACTACCAAATCACTTTATCTGACAAATGCAATTATCTATTAATATTAACTAATCTCAGAATTGGGCATAACTAGCAATATTCTTGGTTATTGTTAGATGATTTTGAACAGAATCAACTTTTGCTATGTTAAAAATCAAAAGTACAAATAAACATACATAACAGGGAGCATTGCCATGCGTACTTAAAATCACCGTACAAAACAGATAAATGAATTTTCGACAAGCATTTCCAACAAAAAAGAAAATCATGATACTTCCAAAACAGGAAACAGAGTTCAGTTCAGATTCAACTGAATACGGACTGGTGCATGTTTGAAATAAGCAGATTTATTGAAAAAAAAAAAAAGGTTTATTCAATAAACGGAGAGATAATTACTAACAATGTAGAACAGAAGAAAGCTGGGATGGATGGACTGAACTACTAGTGATATAGAATAGAACAAAACCAGGATGGGAAGACTGAATTACTATAAATACAGAACAGAAGAAAGCTGGGATGGGAAGACTGAAGTACTAGTGATATAGAACAGAACAAAGTTGGGATGGGAAGACTGAAGTACTAGTGATACAGAACTGAAGTACTAGTGATACAGAACAGAAGAAAGTTGGGATGGGAAGACTGATGTACTAGTGATATAGAACAGAACAAAGTTGGGATGGGAAGACTGAAGTACTAGTGATACAGAACAGAGAAGAAGCTGGGATGGGAAGACTGAAGTACTAGTGATACAGAACTGAAGTACTAGTGATACAGAACTGAAGTACTAGTGATACAGAACTGAAGTACTAGTGATACAGAACGGAAGAAAGCTGGGATGGGAAGACTGAAGTACTACAAGAGATACAGAACAGAAGAAAGTTGGGATGGGAAGACTTAAGTACTACTCTAGTAATATAGAACAGAAGAAAGTTGGGATGGGAAGACTTAAGTACTACTCTAGTAATATAGAACAGAAGAAAGTTGGGATGGGAAGACTGAAGTGCTAGTGATACAGACAGAAGAAAAGCTGGGATGGGAAGACTGAAGTACTAGTGATACAGAACAGAAGAAAGTTGGGATGGGAAGACTGAAGTACTAGTGATACAGAACAGAAGAAAGCTGGGATGGGAAGACTGAAGTACTAGTGATAGAGAACAGAAGAAAGCTGGGATGGGAAGACTGAAGTACTAGTGATACAGAACAGAAGAAAGCTGGGATGGGAAGACTGATGTACTAGTGATACAGAACAGAAGAAAGCTGGGATGGGTGAAGTGGGAGGAGGATGACAGATTGGATGTGGTTGATGCCATGACAGACACTGTTTTCCGTCGTCACAGCCCTGCTGGGTGATCGCTGCTCAGCCTTCACTGAGGCATTTCAGCAATGATTCATCAAATGCTGAACGACTTTCTTGACCTATACCTTTAAACACTGAGGGAACACAGGAACAGCAACACTCCTCCTCTGGACTCAGTTCTGGGCTGATTTCTTCAGCCCGACCCATGCCATTCCGACTGCCTTCACTTCAGAACCAGTGCAACTACGCCATGTTTGTCTTGGTCATCCCCCTTTCCTTCTCTCCCAGCAGTTTTTATCAACTGCCTTCTTACAATGTTGGTAAGAGGCTCTCACTGTGTGTGACCAACCCTGCCCCATTTCCTTTTCTTTCTATCTACGATTTTGATTGGGTCTCTCCCACAGAGTTAATCAGAAAGGCCTTTGGGCTATCTGATGTTGAGGGTAACCCTGAGGCACTTGTCAATGAATGCCTGAATGTTCTGATGCTGGACCTGTTGTTCTCCATGTCTCTGAACCACATGACTGAACAGATTTCATACTTGAGTTGAAAACCTTTACTCTTGGTCTGGAGCGAGAAGGTTGTCAAATGTCGAATATGATTAAAATACATGTGCTGCTTTCATACACGAGCTACAAAGCCAGCTGGTACAATGATGCTCAATGTGAGGGATGAGTGGAAAAAAAAAAAAAGGGCTCACCTTGCTCCATGCGGTTGACATCAGCGTTCAGCTTGGAGTCCACCAACGCCTGCTCCTGCTCCTCTTTCTCATACTGCACGCACCACAGGAAATCTTTTAAACAACATAACATGTCACATGTATTCATAAACACACATTCCAAATGTTTTTGCACATCAACACACACAAAAACACACACACAAAAAAAAGGTTTATCAAGTGCACATGTGAACATGCATGCAAGTGCAGGCACACAGAGAGATGCATATATGTACATGTATGCTGACAAAAAAAAATCAAACAATTCAAAGATTTAATAATCCATCACCCCTTTTGAGATGTGGAACACATTAATTGGAAATACAACTACTTAAAGCACATAAAGAAAGAAAAAACTCAAGTATAAAACATTTTTTTTTTCTGTGAGTGAAATAACAAATGCTAAAATTTGTCATTTTCAGAATGGTAAAATGCACACTCTAACTATCTAACTTTATCCAGGTTTAATATCTCCTTACCACCATAGACCAATGCATGAAAAAATCACAAAAAGACTCGACAGAAATCAAATTTTCCGGGAATAAAGCCATGTCTTAATTCTGCACACTCAAGGCATTCCACAGTAACATGGAATTCCTCTCAGACGTTCTTTTGATGGAGCCTTTACTCAATCACTCCTCAAAGGCAAGTCCAAGTCTACCGACCTCAGTACTGAATTCATTGCTTCTAACTGACATGGAATGGACGGCTATAAAGAGAAAATGTAACTGTCTGACAACAGAAACCAAAGTTACCCTCCTGCTATATCATCTAATCTGCACACTGGCAAACAAACCACGGACGCATTCTCCCACTGACAAGGTCACACTACAGAAACTGAGACAAACAAGAAGACAAGTGTACACAAAAGAAAGAAGGCAAGGAAGCCATAGGAGACCAAAAATCAGCTCAGATTCTCTCACCGAAAGCTTCAGCTCTGTGCGCTGAGCTATTGCGGAGTCATGCATTCGCTGCAGTTTGTCGTGGGCATAGTATCCACGAAAGACGACCTTGGTCACGCTGTAGCCAATGTCCCGACATCGCTCCACAAGGCGGGGAAAGTATTTCAGATCATTTAGATCTCCAGCGTGTTCGATGAACTCCAGGTAACTGAAAGAACAACAACAAAAAAAGAACATGTATCTTATTGTACATTTTAAAACACAATTTAAGATTTTCATCTGAGGTAACACTCGTATTTACATTTGAGAAGAATAAGTACCCGGGAACAGGGAACAGAAGAAGAAACTGTGTCAGACAGTCAGTCACAACACACACTGGAAGGCAGGATCCCCTTCTTGTACGTATTAGTTGCTGCAAACTTGTCTAGTACAGGCTTTTATCTCCCCAGGACTCCCTGCTCAAGACCATTCTACAGGGTACAGTGGAGGGTGGACATGTATCTCTCTATGACTCCCTGTCTACGACCATTCTACAGGGTACAGTGGAGGGTGGACATGTATCTCTCTATGACACCCTGTCAGAGACCTTTCTACAGGGTACAGTGGAGGGTGGACATGTATCTCTCTATGACTCCCTGTCAGAGACCTTTCTACAGGGTACGGTGGAGGGTGGACATGTATCTCTCTATGACTCCCTGTCAGAGACCTTTCTACAGGGTACAGTGGAGGGTGGACATGTATCTCTCTATGACTCCCTGTCTACGACCATTCTACAGGGTACAGTGGAGGGTGGACATGTATCTCTCTATGACTCCCTGTCAGAGACCTTTCTACAGGGTACAGTGGAGGGGTGGACATGTATCTCTCTATGACTCCCTGTCAGAGACCTTTCTACAGGGTACAGTGGAGGGTGGACATGTATCTCTCTATGACACCCTGTCAGAGACCTTTCTACAGGGTACAGTGGAGGGTGGACATGTATCTCTCTATGACACCCTGTCAGAGACCTTTCTACAGGGTACAGTGGAGGGTGGACATGTATCTCTCTATGACACCCTGTCAGAGACCTTTCTACAGGGTACAGTGGAGGGTGGACATGTATCTCTCTATGACACCCTGTCAGAGACCTTTCTACAGGGTACAGTGGAGGGTGGACATGTATCTCTCTATGACTCCCTGTCAGAGACCTTTCTACAGGGTACAGTGGAGGGTGGACATGTATCTCTCTATGACTCCCTGTCAGAGACCTTTCTACAGGGTACAGTGGAGGGTGGACATGTATCTCTCTATGACACCCTGTCAGAGACCTTTCTACAGGGTATGGTGGCGGGTGGACATGCATCTCCCTGTGACTTCCTGTCTAAGACCTTTTTAAAGGGTACAGCAGAAGATGGGTGATATCTCAACATGATTTCCTGTCCAAGACCATTCTACGAGTATAGTAGTGGGTGGAAACACATGTCACCATGACACCTTGACAAAGTCCATTCTACAAGCTGCAGTGGAAGGTGAACGTGTATCTTGCCATAACTCCCTGTCCAATAACATATTCTACAGAGTACTTTAGAGGGTGGATGTCCCAGAAGCAAACTGAAAACAGTCCTGCAGAGAGAATCAGAAAGACTTACCTGGCTACAACATGAATAGGTTGCACATGACTGATTGCAAAAAGCTGTAAATAACAAAGAAGAATTAATCATATTCATTTCATCAGTTTCAGGTAAGGTTTCTTAGAGATCAGTGATGACGCCTGGTTGCTCAATTAATGATGGCCACAAACAGATACGACAATGGGGCTTATAAAATGCTGCTGCTAAGCACTGCAAGAACTGCACGAAAAATCAAACTGAACACTTCTAAAGTTTCACTGGACCTCTCTCTCACAGCCAGCCACACACCTACATGTGCATGAGCCGCATTCTCTTGCATTACAGATCAGGACAGCGGTTTGTCTGTCAAAAAACAAAGAGCATGTCAACAGCCAGGGGTGGACTGAGAAATTGATTTGTAATAGTTGCTTAAATGGATAGGAAGCAGCCATTAATGCAGTTTCCAAGGGCATTTCATCAACAGACAAGATGAGTTGAATGGGTGGACTGGACAAGACAACCATGAAGAGGGCACTCATAAAAAAACTACCACCTACTCAGTGAACAGATTATTTTCTTTCTTCGCTCTTTGGGTGGAACTGCGAGGTTTACCAATACTAACATTTCTGCGATGCAACCATTTTTAAATCCACCATTATGGCTAGCCACATACACACTTCAGGGATATTTACACATGACACCAATGTGCACATGTTTGATTTTAATGTCATTCATATTACCTGCATACAATGGTTTGCTCTTCACCAAAGAGTTGACTGGGACTCAAGATGGGTACAAGATTGTTTATACATGTGTGTATGCACGGGACTCTAATCTTAAAGTCCCATCCAAAGGATTTTAAAATCTCCCCTTTCTGATTTTGTGAGCAAGTATACAACCTTAGTCATCTTAATATGTCAGTTCCAAAAAGGGTTATGGCATAAGTTGAGTCCAGTAAGTATGAGAAAAATTATCGTACAGTGTGCACTATATGAACCAGCGCACATTGCATAAGACATATTCTCACAGTTTCAGACTCTCTTCTTTTTTCCCTTTAAGTTGGTGAAGAGTCACTGGGGCGCAGCACTGAAGAACAGTTCACCAGGTTCCTCCGCCCCTGTCAGCTGTACGTCAGTGCCCTGCAAATGGTTTCCCTGTCCATTCTGTCAATCAGTCATTCTACAGGTCTTCCCCTCAACAGTTCCGTGGAGGATTGTTAAAGTAATGGGGCAGGATCTTGTCACACAGCCATACCTACAGTTTCCTTTCCTCAATTCATCATTGGCAAATCTTCATATCATCTGATGCGCTGTTAGATGGTTCGGCGCTCTTATTCGTTGGGGACAGGTTTGGACACCTGATGCTTAGTGTTTTGCAGTAGCACGTCATTTCCATGGCTGAGATTCCCTACTTCAGATCTCTTCAACGAGGCAACAGCACAAAATGTGCATACACAGCTCTCTCCCTGACCCGCCTCTGCTACTCCAAACTGTTCTTTTTTTTTTTTTCCCTCAGCGTATGCAGGCTGATACTCCTGCAGACACTGCCTGTATAGACAGGAGTTTTGTGTGTATGACCATTTTTTTATCCTGCCATTAAGGCAGCCATACTCCATCTTTTGGGAAGGGGCATGCTATGTGTAAAGTGTCATCCATACCAACCGCCAACTGGCCTTCTCTTCCAAAAGTTGGTGATGGGATTTTACGAGTGTGCAGGGTGTCGTGCATGCGTTCACACAGGAACCTCAGTTTACAGTCTCATTCGAAGGACTGTATGGGGAATGGAGTCAGAACCAACGATAACTCCAAGGGAAAAATCCCCCTGTACTGAAATTCGAACCCACAACCCCAGGATCATGAGTCCGGCGCTCTACCAACTGAGCTACTCAGGCCCCCACTCCAAACTGTTCAAACTGGGAAGCAAAATGCGTCAGTCACACCAGACCCTAGATCCTCTGATCCCGTTCCCCACCTTGCTCTCCCCTCCTTTCTCCCATTTTCCTTCCATCCCCATCGCTGTCAGTTCACACAGACTTCCACACAATCTTTTTACAAATCTACAATAAAAACACAAGCATAGTGTCATGGGTAACCAGCATTCCATCCACACTCACGTTTTCTTTCTTTGCAGCGTAGGCGACCACATCAGCACACAGACAGCTGAAACATGAATATCCTTGAATGTAGAACATAGAAAAAATATGTAACAGAATGTTGTTCCCTCTCCCCCTGCCCCCTTTCTTAAAAAAAAAAAGCAACAACAGTTCCAACAAAAAACTATCACTATTCACCTAAACACAGAACTTTGAGACACATTCTCTAACCCCCCCCCCCCCCCCAAAGCTATATGATGATAAACATAAAACTTAAAACATGGGTGTATGCACAAAAACATGCATGTATACATACACACATGCATGCATGCCCAGAGAGAGCGCACACACACACACACACACACACACACACACACACACACACACACCTGGCAAAATTTAGCAACTGCCTGATCCTGATGATATAAAACCTATTCCTCGCAGAGGAAGCAGTGTCCTGTTAGAGACACTGAACAACAAACACGTTCATGGACAGTTTCACAGTATTTGGGGACACTTGTGACTATCAAAGTTGTAGAAAAAGGTAATAAAACAGCATGCAAAAAAATCACTAAATCTGAAGCCTTCCAGTCCAGTTTTGGTTATGTTTGCAAGTTGTTTTGTCAATATTCATTTTCCATGATCAACTTCAAGCATTGATAGCAAACATTAATACAGAGTTCTCGCTACTCTAAAATCAGTACAACAAACTTGGCAATGGTAAAGAGATCAAACAAAACCAGGTATTGCCATTGGTAAGTTACCAGTAAATGTCTGAATGCAACGATCCATTTTCCCACTGCTGATATAAAGAAAAAGAAATGGTCAAAAAAGAAAAATCGTAAGCAATACCAGTATCAATATGTCTGTCAGTATTTCATCATTTGAAACAGTAAAATACCAGTAATTACCAGTTTGTATGAATTCTGATTACCATCTCACACAAGAACACATGATTATGAAAATACAAACTTAATTTCATCTTGCCCACTACAGTTGAAGTGTTATGACTTCAAAGTTCACAACTTACATAAGCACCTTAATGCTATGAAACTGACCTCATACATATATTTGTATATTCAATGATACAGACTCATGAAAAATTGTTGGTTTTTTCTTCCAGATATGGCCAAAATATGGTACCATGAGATTACAACTAGTCTACTTTCAGTTTGTCACAGCAGAATAAGGATGATCTCTAACTTGGGTAGGACTGACGATGGGTTGAGAAAGGAGGGCAGGGGGAGACACAAACACAAAGGTGCATTCATTCTGTGGGGGCCTGCAGGATGCGCATTCAGAATAACAAGCAATCAAAACAACACAAGTGCATTGCACATGGAGAAATAAACAAAGTGCAATTTGTTTTAACCACCGTGGATGAAAGGCAAAATGATGAGAGGTTCAGAGAGTTAAACAATTTCACTTGAATTTATAGATTTATTAAGATTTAACACGATTTTTTTTTTCTCTTTTTTTTTTTTTTTTTTTTTTTGGCTGTCCCATCTTCTGTGCCATCTCAGTGACACTGCACTCATTCTGCATACACACACACACACACACACACAACACACACGCACACACACTCACACACACTCGCACACACACACTCTCACACACACACACACACACACACACACACACACACACACACACACACACACACACACACACACACACACACACACACACACACACACATACACACACACACACACACACACACACACACACACACACACGCACACGCACCAAGAGCAAGTGAGAAGATCCATCCTTCTCGCATACTCACTTGATAAAGTCAGCCATTGGATCCACTGTGGAGTCCAACTGCATAACAAAGACAGGAGAACATGAACATGGCTTGACACACTTTTGCCCCATGCATGTATTGGTTCCATTTACATTTTGTCTCATTTGAACTTATCCAAAAAATATCTGAAAACTGGGTTAAGATGCACAAGGTGTTAATAAAAGTCTAAAGAAAAAAAAATGTTAGTATTGCGAAAAATGATATCAGCCACTGAATCAAGCTATAAAACTGATCAATCCAGTAATTAATAATTCAGATAAATCAATCAATCAATCTGTCAATCAGTTCACTTAATTAATCATTCCATGATGTTATTCATGATGCAGCTGAATATGAAGCTCATTATGCACACACACAAAACATACATACACACATATACATGCACACACACACAGTTACACACGCACACAAACATACATATATCAAACATTTTCATTCACACACACACACACACACACACACACACACACACACACACACACACACACATATACACACACAAAAACACATGCACACAAGCACACGTATGCGCACACACACACACACACACACACACACACACACACACACACACACACACAGAGGCACATGCACACCCACATACACACACACACACCAGGGCTCCCATTCAATGTGTTTGTGTGTCAAACATGCAACACATCTGCCAAATACGTTTCCAAATATCAGACTGAGGGTACAAACCCGAGTCAAAAACTTTATCTGTATGTATATCTACACATAACATTATAATCTTTATCTGCTTGTATGATTATACATGACATCAACAACTTGACCTGTTTGTACATCTGTGTATGACACCAACATCACATCCATCCTTTTTCATAGCCTGATGATGTGTGAGACACACACAAACATATTGCATTCTATTTTCAACCAAAAAAAAAAAAGTTGTTTTTTCTTATTGCTGTGTTTAATTTTGTTAAATCAATGTAATTGTTCCTTTTGCTTACTATTATTTTGAGGGCATACTGTAAAAAAGCTTCCAGCTTATCTATTCACCCTCATTAAAGATTTCAAGTTTCGAGTTTTGAGAGATGCAGTAATGACCAACATCGAGACCTTTCTGTTTATACTCTGCCTTTCTCAGCAGAATAAAAGAGACTGCCATTTGACAAAAGTGTTCCTTTGTGCACGTCATCCCTACTAAACAAAGGGATTTCAAAGGAATTCACTCTGAACACAAATGTAAAAAAAAAAGCAAAGAAACTGCGGAGCAATCAAGCATTTTCAAATCTATAACACGAAAGTTTTGTCATGAAACAATGACGCCATCACCATATAACTATCCACAGAGGCACCCAAAGAAAACAATGACAAATAAACATGATAATCAGGAATCCTTCATTGAAGCAATTTGCTTGACTTGAAACAGACAGTAAATCAATTTGTCAAAACTGTGAAGTCTGCTGATAAGTGTACGCAATGAAACACTTTCGTCACCAGGCAATCAGTCTTTCAAAATTTGGCTATGGCAAACTTTTGATTATCATTTCACTGTATAAAAGTTTAAGTTCAGGAATTATATCCTTTAAAAAAAAAAAACCCGAGGGATAGGTTAATCCACTGAAACAAAAGTGTGGGGAGCACTTGCGTGCACACAAACACACGCACAAGCACACGCACACACACACACATGCGCGCACGCACGCACACACACACACACACACACACACACACACACACACACACACACACACACACACACACACACACACACACACACAACACAAGCACGTGCACACACACACACACACACACACACACACACACACACACACACACACACACACATACCATAAGCTCCAAGTTCTTTAGTTCATAGAACATCATCAGTTTCACTCTGACCAAGGCGTCATCTGATGTTCTGATCTCGTCCACCTGGACAAACACAAAGCAAGGCGTCACCTGATGTTCTGATCTTGTCCACCTGGACAAACACAAAGCAAGGAAAACCTAAAACAAGCAATCCAGCTTGGTGAGGTCTCTGACTGAGAATGCACTGACATTAGTTTGTTGTCGGATTTATCTTTTGATGAACTGACATTTAACGCAAAATCCAGAAACTGAGAAACGTTCACTGACATAAACTGAAGTATTTCCAAAGACTGTTTCAAAACTAGAATGTCTGATAGGTTTTAACACACATGCATGTAGCCTCTCTCTCTCTCTTGCATGCTTGCACACGCACACACACACACACACACACAGAGACACATACACACACAGACACAGACACAGACACAGACACACACACACACACACACATACACACACACACGTACGCAAGATAAGTGTCTTTAACACATCAAATATCTAAATGTTTATGCTGTTTGCTTCAAACAGAGGTTGATCCCATCTTTGTTGCAGAACCTCAGTAAATCTGCTTTCTAATCGACCATTGAGACGAAGTAGAGAGGTCAAATAACTAAGGAAAGTCAACAACTTGCATTGTAATAGAACTGGTCGGGTATGATGCGCAGCTTGGTGAAGGTGTTGAGTCTGGGGACGTAGCGTGTCTTGTTCTTAGGGTCCACTCCATGCCACACAAACTGATGCAACCTGCAGGTATAACATGAAAGGAGGCAATAAAAAAAAAATCAGTCAAATAGACACTGGCTCATTAAAGTGCCAAGCTCCACAAAGGTCAATCAGACTGCGGATCTAAACTTTAATCTGGATCTGCATTGTGAATCCACACCAAAATTTAATGACTCCAAACTTGGGTCACATTCTGTCTTTCTGCTGAGTTTTGCTACAAAATCAGTTCAGCAGTTTCTGCATAATCTTGCTGAACGCATCCAGGATCTGCCCCTTTAATCCAGATCAGCATCTTGGAACTGGTTCAAAATCATATGGGCTTTGCGTTGGTCCATATTCCATTTTTCCACTGGGTTTCATGCAAATTGGTTTGCTAGTTTTTGCAGTCTTGTTGACGAACAAACAAACAAGTAAACAGATATGAATAAAATGATAATCTCATTGGCAGAAGCATCGCACAAACATTGCGTCTTTTACACAAACTATTTCACTAGGTTTTACGAGCCATTATGAGGAGTAGAAGGCTTAATTATTTCTAACATTTAACAGGAGTCAGTGTGTGAAAATGTGTGCATGCACATGTGTTTGCTTGTTTGTAAGTATGTGTGCACTTGGGAGGTCTCCATAATTGCCATCAGCTTATGCATGTGTGTGTGTTGTTGTTGTTGTCCTACCCTGGCTAAAAGACTCCAGGGATCATCCGAACAGCCCACGTACTTGAACACTATGGTACAAATGCATCAGCTGGGGATGAGAACATTACGTGTGTGACCGTTTTTGATTACCCCACCACATAGGCAGCCACACTCCGACTTTGGGGGATTTTGGAGACTGATAATATTATGCTGGGAGCTTGTCACTACTGAAGACAATCCCTGCATAACTATACAGAGCACAACAACTTGATGTAGCCTTGGTGTTCTAGCCTATGTCAGTAGCCTGACACAGCCTTAAGCCAAGGCAAGAAATATGTGTGTGAATGTATGCTCAAGTAGAGAGGGAGAGAAAGATAGAGAATGTATATGTAATAAGATATGTCAGTGTGTGTGTGTGTGTGTGTGTGTGTGTGTGTGTGTGTGTGTGTGTGTGTTATGTGACAGTTTCAGCATGCGTTTGTGGGTGTGCATGTGTGCATGCATACGTGTGTGTGTGTATGTGTGCATGCATGGTTGCATGCATGCGTGTGAGAGAGAGAGAGAGAGAGAGAGAGAGAGAGAGAGAGAGAGAGTGCTTGTACATGTGTAGTTGTGCAGACTGGTCTGAAACACACAAAAATTAATAGTCAGGCATCCAAATTCACATTCATCTGGAAGGTACCCACATCCTGAATCACACACACACGCACACACACACTTTGCATACAAGGAAGGAAAAAAAAAACCTCACTCCTTCAGCAGCAGACCTACCATTCATTTGGCTTCAACATGAGCAGGGTGGGTCCATACTCTATGCGGCGAGAAGCTTTCGCACATTTCTCCACTGTGGAGTACACCACCAGGGCCTCATTGGCGTCCAGAGATTCCATGCTTCGTGTCCGGATAGATTTGTGCACCACTGGGTTGGTAAACTCCACACAAGGGCTGAAATTGAAGATGATGATGGTGATGATGATGAAAATAATGACGATGATGACAATGAGAAGGAGGGGAAGGGGCAGAAGGAGGAGTAGGAGAAGGAGGAGGAGGAGATAGTGATGAAACTGACGATGATGCTAATGATGATAATGATATTCAGCAATCCAGAAGACTGAGCGTCCTGAGACAGACTCAGCAAATTTTACAGTACTGCTTGATTCCTTCTCCAGCTGAAATCATCAAAATTAATATCATCACTATTGCCATTATTGTTATCATCATCATCACTGCCAACACCGTAATCATCATCCATAACGTTGCCATCATCATCGTCATCATCCGTTTCTTCCATCCATCCTGTCTTTGTTTACATGACTGTTGTCATCATCATCAATTATGGTTATCATCATGATCACTGCTACTGTCATTGTTATAATCAATGTCTTCATTGTTGTCATCACTACCCCCATCGTAATCGACATGGTTATTGTTATCATCATTATCATCGTTGCCATCAACATCAACATTACATTGTAATTATCACCATCATCAAAGAATTAGCCTGATTCAACAACTGACAGATCTATTAGTTTCTGCAGCTGTGTCTGTGTGTGTGCGTGCGTGAGTACATGCGTGCATGCGCGCGTGTGTGTGTATGTGTGTGTGAGTATGCGCATGCACGTACATGTTACTATGGGTAGAAACATATAGCCTAAACATAAATCATGTGAACGCATCTACAATGCTGCAAACTAATACACCTGAACTGACTCACAAACGCACACACACACCTGAACATAAACACCCCCACCTGAACACGCACACACACACACATACAGAAACAGATACAAAACACACACACACAAACACACACATGCACGTGCATGCACACGCATGCACGCACACATGCTCACACACACATTGTAGAATACCCACTCACCCTTTCCTGTGCTCTGTTTTCCCATCTTTATAACTGATCTGCAGGTACTCTGTCTGGGTGGCTGATATTCTTGGTAGTGGCTTAAATGTTTCTCTCCATAAAAATATCTGCAATCACAGGGAAATAAAATGCTGTTCACACAGAGAAAATTAATGCTAATGTGCAAACTAAAGATGCTCTTTTGCTGCACTTCCCGACAAGTACCACTATATGAATGCTGTTCACACAGAGAACATGAATACTAATACGCAAATTAAAGATGCTCTTTTTCTGCATCTCCTGACACATATCACAATTTGAATGCTGCTCACACAGAGAAAATGAATGCAAATGTGCAAACTGAAGACACTCTTTTTCTGCATCTCCTGACATGTATCACCATGCCTAAAATCTTTATCATATATTGTTTTTCCCTTAACTCCCTGACGAGTCACTGCATATCATATGGTTTTCTTTCCATTCTGCAATGTTGCCAGTTCATCTTTTTTTCTGCTTCCCCTTCCACCTCCCTCCCACAGCAGTTCATTAGAGGATTGTTTTACTAAGCCCATTACATCTTGTTACATGGCTACTGCATCTTGTTATGCGGCCACTACATCTTGTTACGCGGCCACTACATCTTGTTACACGGCCACTACATCTTGTTACGCGGCCACTACATCTTGTTACATGGCCACTGCATCTTGTTACGCAGCCACTACATTTGTTACATGACCACTACATCTTGTTACGAGGCCACTACACCTTGTTACGTGGCCACTACATCTTGTTACGCGGGTTGCATGGCCACTACATCTTGTTACATGGCCACTACATCTTGTTACATGGCCACTACATCTTGTTACGTGGCCACTACATCTTGTTACATGGCTGTTACACACGGCCACTACATCTTGTTACACGGCCACTACATCTTGTTACATGGCCGTTACAAGGCCACGGCATCTTGTTACATGGCAGTTACACAGCTACTACATCTTGTTACGCGGCTGTTACACGGCCACTACATCTTGTTACATGACGTTGCATGGCCACTACATCTTGTTACATGGCTGTTACATGGTCACTACATCTTGTTACAAGGCCACAACATCTTGTTACATGGCCACTACATCTTGTTTACACGGCCAAACAAAACAGTTTCTTTTCTTAACTGACATTGTCAGTTCTCCATATGATCCAATGTGCAGCTTACTGGTGTAGTAAACTTGTTCACCAGTTGGATCTACTTGCGAAGTGAAACATTTAATCTCATTTGTTTTAAGGGGCTTAGTCTTCAACTAACAGGGTTTTTTTTTATGTGAATGCTAAAGTACACTCAAAATAGTGTTTTCCTGTTCATTATACACAGACAAACAAACAAAAATCATCCTTGAACATTTCTTTGTTCACTAAAATTTCTGTTTTCCTTTCATGCACTGTTTCTTTCAAGTAATACTTTCTGTGAAGCAACATTGACAAAAAAACATGATTATTTCTGCATGCAGACAGTTAACCTGACTTGCACTGTTTCATGATTTAATCATATTTAATCTAATTGTGTGTAGCTATGCTGGTGGATTATTGTTTATGTTCTTATTTCATTCTTCCATTCATGTTCATCTGAGTACTCAGGAAGGGAAAAGTCTGTTCTCTCTTCAGCTTTATTCTTCTAAACATAACTAGGCCTAATCAGTTTCATCAGATTACAATCATGACATCAGTTATCCAATACTCAAGCTATAAGTGATCACAGTGAATTATCCACATGAAATTCACTAAACACACAGTTCGTCTTTCTGATCATTCACTTACCAGCATTCCCACACACCATCCAACCCAAGTACAGGTTGTGATCAGCTATCAAAAATGAGTAAATACAAAGAATTCTTCTCCAAGATTATCAACTGAGAACTGGCAACAGGCACATGCAGAACTCTCACACGTGGAATGACAGTTTTAAAACAAATGATACTTGTATGCAAGGTGATGATAAAAAAAAAAAAAAAGCATATGAATTCATATAACAGCAGGACTGGATCACTCTCGGAGGGAAAGCGTGAAGGAGTAAGAGAGGGTGAGGGAGCTGGAGAGGGAGGTTCATGCCATGCCAAATAGATAAAAATGCTTCCTGCCTGTCACCTGGGCCCTGGTCTTGTGTGTATGAATGTGTACAATGTCTGAGCCTGGCTGGAGCAAACAGTAAATAGAGACAGACTCATTTTGAAGCTGTTTCCTTCTTGTATCATGTGTTTTTTTGTCAGTTTGATTTTTTTCTGGATGCCATGAAGTAACTTTATAATCATAGTGAGACAAGAGTTTGATGAAATCTTTAAGGCTGACCTCAGCCAATAAAATACAACCATGTAAATTTACATAACTGCAAAAACACATATATTTCACTACCCCATGTTCATGTTTCATCTGTATTTAATCACAATGTGGTTGCACAACTTGCTGGAGTAAGTGTTGTTGAAGTGATGATTAATTTTTTTTTTCACGCTTATTTATGAAGAAGCTATGCATCATTGGATTATACAAATATGAATTCAACACTACAGAAAAAGTATGCTTTGTAACTGTGTGCCTATATATGTTGATCCAGTGTTATAACAGTTTGAGTAAAGTAGCTTTAATCTTACTACTGAATGGCCAACACATAAAGGATGGCAAGAAAACACAGCCAGTTGCTATGTAATGGCTGAAAGGTAAACAATAGAAAAAGATGACAAAAGTTAACAAAATACAAACTTACCTGGCCGTGAAAGGTAACAGCACATTTTAACAGATTTCATCTAGTTTAGTTTGTTTTTCTCATCCCAAACATAACCAAAACTCTGTTGATACCACTAGTGAAGTGTTAACGAACCAGGTAATGAACCTACCCTTTGGGGTCCTTCCTCAATTCTGGCAAAACCCTCATGATTGTAGACCAAAGCCTGAAACAAAATAGCAATGTGTGCTCAGTTGTACATGTGTGCGTGCATGCGTATGTGCGTGCGTGCGTGCATGTAATGTTGAACAAGGTGGGCAAAGTGGCAGATTCTATAATTCAATGTTGTGGCAGCATGAATTTTTGTTTGTATGTGTGCCTCTGTGTGTGTGTGTATGCATGTATTATATGTGTGCATGAGCATATGAGCGTGTGTGTGATTGTGTGTGTGTGTGTGTGTGTGTGTGTGTGTGTGTGTGTGTGTGTGCGTGTGTGTGTGTGTGTGTGTGTGTGTTCAGTTCAGTTCAGTAGTTTAATTTAATGTCTTTTCATCACAAGATGATCTTAGACCTATGTGTGTGTGTGTGTGTGTGTGTGTGTGTGTGTGTGTGTGTGTGTGTGTGTGTGTGTGTGTGTGTGTGTGTGTGTGTGTGTGTGTTGTGCGAGCATATGAGCTTGTGTGTTATTGTGTGTGATTATGTGTGTGCGCGCACGTGTGTGTGTGTGTGTGTGTGTGTGTGTGTGTGTGTGTGTGTGTGTGTGTGTGTGTGTAAGCGTGTGCATGTGTGTGTGTGTGTGTGTGTGTGTGTGTGTGTGTGTTGATCACAGACTTGCTTGAAGTCCTTTTCTCTTTTTTGAATAGAAAGTTCTAGGTGGCCCTATCATGGACAAACTGAAGAAAAGGGAAGTGGGGGTACAGGGTTCACCTTCATACGCAATCACTAGTATCTTACCAGTTCTGATGGCAAAATACATAAAGAAAAATTGGCCACTGGTACTATGTACCAATTTCTCTTCAGTTTGACCAGATGTTGGCAGTGGAAAGGTGGACCAGAGCGTTTATTGCACCTAATTCTATTTGACTGCTATGTCCAGGCTACCTATTTTCTTTTACCAGGAATCAAATTTTTGTTGATATTTCTGTGCGATTAAACCCTTCTTCATGAACTTTGAAAAGTCTAAAAAAACACACAAAAAAAAACAACGCTAATCACGAGGGTGTAGTAACCCCCACCTAAACTTCAGACTGAATATTGACAGATCACTTCAATCAGCTGTTGTAAGTACTTAAATACCCTCTGTTTAGAATGTTTCTGGTGTCATGGATTCAGAAATTTTTTTTTTGGTGACAAAATGGTCTTCCATACCAGAACAAGTCATCTGCTTGAAGCAAAAATGCTGCTTTCTACAGACAGCAGTGTTCTGATATCAAAACATAAATGAAACGATGAAAAAGTAACATATCAACACAGTGAACATCACAAGCCCTGGCCTCTTTCGTCGTGATCATTTGCTTATTTAGCCTGCCCACAGAAGACGAGCATCAGTACGAAGACACCCGACGCTCTTTGAATCACAGTCTCTTATCTGCTCACATGTGGCCACCTACACATCCCCACTTACACAAGGCCTCATTGGTCAGACACTATTCTTTTCTTTTATTAGAGTCACTACTTTTTTTTTCTTCCCAATTTCCCTGAAGCAGGGTTCATTCAAACCTCTTCACTTCTCATCTGTTGCTTTTATTGCCATCTCAGAAACTGACAGGAAGGGTGGTAAAACCTTATATGAGCATACAGGTCGCTAAACAGCACATTTCTCTTCTCTTGTATTCCTAATCTACTATATCAGCAAATTGCCATCAGATTACTTGAAATCTGGGAGACACACTACCTTCTTCATGTTATGGGCAGGACAAAACTAGTATGCCGACAAAATACTGGCCCTGCTTGCGTTTCCTCAGTTTGCGATCCCAGTTTTATAAAATTGCTTTTGTGATCATTAGGGCTGAACCCTGTTTTCCCTCCCAAATCACTTCTGGAGAGAGAGAGAGGGAGAGAAAGGGAGAGAGAGAGAGAGAGAACGGAGAGTGTAAAGAGCAAACATAAAGTTCATTTCTTCTTCTTCACACTTTCTATTTCAGATTCTAGACTTACTTAAAAAAAAAAATAAAAAAAAAAAAAAAAAAAGGAAAAAAAAATAAAGGAAAAGTAGTAATGAAAACTCGCAATTTGCTCGGAAAATGTTTGAGTATAAAGGAAATTCAGTTTTAATATCACGTCATGCTGCGATAGGTCAGTAGTAGCCCCTGTAATATAGGAATTTGTGGTAATCTGCCCATTTTGCCGCCATGTCCTGCGTGCATTACGCTGACCACAAGACTGACCACAACCAGACAATGCCAAAACACCCCCAGTTTCCAAGCATTATGGGCAACTGGTTGGTGTAATAGGGACTGGCAATAATAAAACTGTCATGAACCCTCTGGTCGTAACTGTATAATGTTTAACATAATCACAGA
>JADBJO010000339.1:475000-502500 GCA_016801955.1 Conus betulinus | reverse complement strand
TTACCTGCTTCAGTCGTTGTGCTGTTCTGTTGAACACTAGATATTGGAAAGGTTTTGCAAACATTAAGTCCATTTTGTAAAAATGGAATTTTTGCGAAATCGTTTCAGCGTGCATCAGTTCACAATTTTTCCGCATGAGAAATTATGTACTGCACGTTTTTCTTTGTGCGTTTGAATTCACAGTATTTTGTTTGAGTGCTTTACTAAATATTTTTGTTTTGAAGTGAAATTTTAAAAGAGCCAATATTATATTTTTTAACAAATACAGCAGAAACATGATAAAAACACAATAATGCAGAGCTTTAGATGTGTGTGTCACCCATGCCGATAGTTGGTACATGTACATACTTTATATGTGCTGGTATGACTTTGGCTAGGGTGTGGAATAACACCAGGTGAATAGCTGGAGTGATAGTGTTGGACACATGAATGAAATTGAAAGTGTCTTCTCTTTAGAAATGTTGAAAGTTGCTCGTCATCTTGAGACAGATCCACCAACAGCTAGTACTGTGTCTACATTGTGTGTATAGAGGTGGTGTGTGAGGGATATGAGAGTAGGGTGGGAAGGAAAGAGAAAAAAGGAGGGGGGGAGGGAGGGGGACTAGAGAGTTCACAGGGAGCAAGAGAGACCGAGACCTCAGGATATGTGTCAGTGTCTGTGTGACCGTGTGTGTGTGTGTGTGTGTGTGTGTGTGTGTGTGTGTGTGTGTGTGTGTGTGTGTGTGTGTGTGTATGACAGTGTGTGTGTGTGTGTGTGTGTGTGTGTGTGTGTGTGTGCATGTGCGTGCGTGTGTGTGTGTGCGTGTGCGTGTGTGTGTGTGTGTGTGTGTATACATGTGTGTATCACTGTGTGCATGTGTGTGTGTGTGTGTGTGTGTGTGTGTGTGTGTGTGCGCACATGAGTTAGATAGTGTGAGTGAAACAAATTAAATCAAGAAAATGACATGATTCTGAATACTACATTGATGACATTGTAACAAATTAATGGAGATAGGTGTTTTGACTGGGAAACAAATGAGAGCATGAAGAATTGATGGAGACAGGGAAAATGATGGAGGAATGGGAGAGAGGGGGTGGGGCTCAGGGCTGGGGACAGGGGAAATGATGACAGTCTAGATTTTCAAACTGTGATTCAGACTATTCAGCTTCTGTTGTTTGTATTGTAATGCAGCCGACCACATGGGGCTGTGTCACTGTCAGGATTGTGATTTCAGACAGTGAGGAAAATAGAGCAAAACGTATATAATGGGCGTTATATTCACTCCATTGAAATTCTGTTTCTGTCTGTCACTGAACCTGCCTGTGTCTATCCGTGTCTGTCTATCTCTCTAGTCTCCCTCTCTCTCTCCCTCCCACTTTGTCACCCCCTTCTCCCCTCTTCATCTTTTCGTCTGTCTTTCTCTCGTGACTCTTCTCTGACACCTCCTAACCTCTTCTACCACCACTATTTCTCTCGTCCTCTCTCTCTCTCTCTGTTTGTCTCAACTCTGTCTATCTGTGTCTGTCTCTCTCTCCTGTCTCTCTCTTTCTCTCTGTCCATGTCTTTGTGTATGTGTGTCTGTGCATATCTGTGTGTCTGTCTCTTTCTCGTCGCCCCCCCCCCCCCCCCCCCCCACCCCCCTTCTCTCTCTTTCCTTTCTTCCCTACCACCTCCTTCACTCTGTTTCTCACACAGAGTGGGAAAAGAAAGACATTTGAGAAAAGTTGGCACTGTTTTTTTTTTTTTCCCAACTGCTTGGCTCTCTTTTGTGTTTTATCATCAGAGAGCTGAGTTGGATTCATTTTGAATTTGTAGAGGACTTAGAGAATCTGATCGCTTTGTTTGGGCAGTTAGTGAACGGTGCCGTACATGCTTAGTATCCACATTGTCTCATGTGCAGCTGACCACAGTCAAGTCAGTTAGCTGCTGGCTGTACATGAATGTGTGCCCAGTTGTTTTAAAATCCAGAGGTGTCATTTTACAGTACGAAACACACGAATGATTTGACGCTGTAGCAGGTTTGCACACTTGGGAGTGTGGTTGGACTTGTGAGTAAGATGTCAGGCTCTCTCTTCAAAGGTCCGCAGTTCAATTCTCACCCAAGACAGCTAGGTTGCAAGAGATTTGCTTGTTGGGAGTGAACAAAACTGCAGACGCTAAGCCCCTCCCTGTCCTTGGGATGAAACTTAAAACCAAAGTCCTCCATGTTGGTAAGTGGGAGCGTGGGTAAAAAAATCTTACACGCATGTTAGATCCCATATCGCATTTCGAAGAGAAGACCATCATGTGCTGGTGGGATGGCCTACAGGAAAAAGAAAACACATGTGCACTGGCGTCATGTTCTAACATTATCTCTGGAAGACAGGATGTGGCTCCCTACCTGGTGGCGTTAAAAATGGCTGCGTAAGTATATGGCATGTTGTGACTTTCGGTGTTCTAGCCAAGGATTGAAGAGAGGGGGGAGTAATAACACAACAGATTGAATACTGCAGGTGAGACTGATTTTTTTTTTTTGCTGAAAAATCTGGCCACACACCCTTCTCTGTTACGGTTAGAGTTTACACACACACACACACACACACACACACACACCACACCACACACCACACCCTGCCCTTCCCCCCCTCCTTCATCCCCTCCCCCATTTACCATCCCACCTTCCCTCACATTGGGAGTCAAGTGGTCTGACCACTTAGCTGTTCGACCACTCCATCACTTTATAACAGGAACACCTAATTCATGTGTATAGTTTATTTTACTATTGCTGTCTTAGGTTTACAGTTGTGCTTGTAAGTTCTTTGCTGGGAACGTTTGATTTAGATGTTCAGCGCTCTGTTCTTTGTTGAATTGTAGTTTTATTTAATACATGAATGTTGTCTTGTTTAAATTCTGTTTGTAGGTGTGTAATAGTACTTTTCTCCCTCCCTCCTTTTGTTTTTGTTTGTTTGTTTTACATGTTCCTGTGGAATTATAACAACAACAAACGACAAAACCTCTGTGAATTTCGATTTTGAATACACAGTTTCCTTGTCTTTTCTTTGACATGTTGTTGAATTCAGCAATGTACTCTGATGTCACGAGGCATGTTTGCACAGGCCTCACATGACCAGCCTGCAAAATAATTTAGCAAATGCAATTCAATGATTTCCCGCCAGATTTAACATAATGTAAAATCAGGTGTGAAGGTGATCAGTGCAATGTGACAAAGACATGTAAGCACTGTGGGAATCATCTGTTGTGCTGGTGGCACAGAATTGTTGGTATGGACCAAGAAAGGGAAGAGCTTGTCTTGCCCAAAAAGGGGTCATCAACGTTAAGTTTCAAACCACTGTTCAGATTGATCGGATGGTTGAAACACACACCAGTATCCACAGTCCAGGGTACATCTCTGGTGGTGATGCTTTAGGGGTTAGGTTTGTAAGGGGTGCTGGAATTGCACGGACTGGAAACAATCAGAGTAAGTGACTGAATTCACAGGCATGTTTTTTCTGTGTCCTTTCCAGCAAGGAGTGTATAGTGTTCTTCTGTGTGTGTACCTGGAGACCCTGTGGCAAAGACGGAGAGCAGGTGAATGTGGGGATGGCTCACCAAGTGTTGATAAACAATCCTGACAATCCTGCCTTCCTCTCCTCTGTAAACAGCTTGTGTGATGTATCTCAGGGAACAGCTACTCCTGGAGGCTTACTTAACTGACTATGGTGAATATTTAGAGTCAAAAGGGGGAAAAAAAAGACATCCCTGAGCAGTGTTCATTTCCTTCATTTAAAGAGGAAAAAAAAGGATTTTTTTTTTTTTTTCAAATTTGCAAAGTATGTCTCCATCTCAAACATCATTTTGGTTGTAACAAAATGAGACATAAAACCTCGCAGATAGGCTGAACGAATGAATGCTCTGCTACTTAGGAAAAAGTTACTTATTATGAACCATGGTAATTTGGCCAAAGAGGCAGTAGTGTCTTCTGTGGAGTGACTTCAGGTTCAAGACAATGGTTTCAAAATGATGTTGGTTTGAAAGAAAGGAGAACCTGCCCCGTTTTTCTTCTCTTGATTTTCACTAGTATTGTTATTATTCTATCTATTCTATATATATATATATATTTTTTTTTTTTTTTCTTTTTCATTATGTATGTGTGTGTGTGTATATATATATATATATATTTTTTTTTTTTTCTTTTTTTTGCAGTGGTAGATTATGTAACAGGCCATTCATACAGGACTGTGTTGTACTTGACCTGGTAACTTACCAGGGAGACATTGTCCATAGTAGACATCAGCTGTGGGGCTTGTTTCATTCAATAATTTATTGATTATTGTTGATGGCACTTGTAGGTTTCTAATGATTTTATTTTTAGTTACTTATTCATTAATTTTTACATTTTTGTTGCAATCAGACAGGGGAAGAAATCCAAGCGAAATGGCTGGTAAAGTCACCACACACTGGTGAAGCATGTCCCTAGTTCAGCTGCTACTTAGTATTATGTTATGAAGTGCTGTATTGAATAATTGTGTGTGTGTGTGTGTGTGTGTGTGTGTGTGTGTGTGTGTGTGTGTGTGTGTGAGAGAGAGAGAGAGAGAGAGAGAGAGAGAGAGAGAGAGAGTTCAGCTGTAACTTAGTATTTTGCTATGAAGTGTTGCATATTATGATTATGTATGGTGTGAGTGTGTGTGTGTGTGTGTGTGTTCATGAGAAGACTTTGCCTGTCCCAAGTGTTACCTGACAGACCTGAATGGAGCCAGCGCGATCAGCTGGGCTTTGATTTAAACTGAAACAGACGCTCAACTTCCACAACAGTTGACGTGGCTTTCCCATTTTGTACCAGACACCAGACCCCCGCACAAGTCACAGCGCAAAACCGTCGAAACCACAGCTTCTGGCACTTTTGACACTGCAAGTCGCCCATACTTTCCTAAACACCTAACATTATTGGAGCAGCACCTGATGCTATGGAAGTAGAGGGCAGGGGAGGGGGTGGTGGTGGCGGCGGCGAAAGGCTGATCTTTGCCAGATGGTTCTGAAATGTCAGGACAGGGATGAGGTGAACAGCCGGCTTGATCCCAGGGTCAATCATTCATCAGCATCATGTCGGCTGCTGCTGCCGTGAGTGCTGCAGCAGCAGCGCCCCTCCATTGGGCAGAAGTGTGAAGTGATATTACATGGGCGGGTAGGGGGGGGGGGGGACAGAGACTGAGGCTGTGATATGAATGACTTGTGGGTTGTGGGGCGCAGTCCTTGCCGCCTGGAATGCTGTTCATGTTTGTCCGGGAATGGGACTGAATGAGTGTGTGGTGTGTGTGGTCAACCTGGTGCGTCACTGTGTGTTTGGGGAGGGGAGGTGGGGGGAGGAGAGAAAGTGGTGAAGGCGTGGTGGGAAAGGGGAATGGGGGGCTGGGGAGGGGAGTGGAGTAGGGGGTAGGTAATACTGATAGGATGAGTCGTGAATGTCAGTGAAGATAGTTTGACACTTGGTTCATGGTTGAAGGTTATTTTTTCAGCAGGTTCTGTGACACTTGAAACACACACACACACACACACACACACACACACACACACGTGCGCACTCGTACACACACACATTTATGCGCATGCACACACACATACACACACACACACACACACACACACACACACACACACTCACACACACACACACACACACACACACACACACACACACACACACACACTATGCATACATGCAAAAATACACTTGCCATTTCATGTTCATCTATGCAAATGAAAACGTGCTCATGCATGAATGCACACACACAATGTACATGCATGCACATACTTTTCCCTTGTCGTCATTTCTAAGGAAAGGTCACCGATTTGAATTTAAACAAAACGCATACACACACGTGACACTAACACGCGTCCATATTCTTCGCAAGAGAGAACTCCGTTGTATTAGCAGTAAGAATTCCTTGAGTCTACGTCATGTGAGACAATGTCAGGAATGTTTATTATACAGTAGTGCTAGTGGTGGCTCGTGTTACAATTCTCATCCTTTATGTTCTCAGACAACTGAACCTTCGCTACTAAAGTGCGCTAGCCTTGTGAACCTGATTGTGAAGAGCTCAGCCACACACACCTGTATTACATGCATACAGAACACAGAATGCGAGCATGAATGAAGGTGCATACCTGTACTAGCATGCGAAAGTATACATGTGTTATGTGTGTGCGCGCCCCCATACACACCATGCTCATACACACACACATCACACACACACACACACACACACACACACACACACACACACACACACACACACACAACACAACACACACACACACACCAAAACAACTCACTCACCCCCCCCCCCCCCCCCCCCCCCCCCCCACACACACACACCACACATACACATGCACCACACATACACATACACAACACAACACAACGCACACACGCTTGTGCGCATGCATGCACGTAAGTACATGCGCGCACGCACACACCGTAACACAACACACATAACACACACACACACCACACCATACCACACCACAACACACACACACACACACACACACACACACACAAGATAGGAAGGGCGTGGCAGCGGCCGGTGGGAGGGAGGTAGTAAGTCTTCGGGCACATCGCAGATCTGCCGGTGTCTATATCATCACCCTGTGTCATGTGTGACGTTGAAGGGCAGCTTCACGAAAGGGTTTGCGGAATGAGGGGGTTCGAAGGGGGTGGTGGGTGGGTGGTGGGTGAGGGGCGGGGATCATGGGGCCCTTTAAAAGGGGTTGGAGGGAGTTGGAGAGGGTGGGAGGTGGGGGTGGGGGATCATTGGGCCTTGTCTGTTGATCTTGGGTGTTAGCTCGGCCCCACGTCGCCGGTTCACGGTGCTGGCAAACCCGGCACGGCTTGCCCGCTGGTCCCCCCCCCCCCCCCCCCCCCCCTTTCCATTCACCTCCCTTCTCCACCTCGCCCGTCCCCTCCAAGTCCAACCGAGCCCGCCACACTGTCTTGCCCCCCCCCCCCCCCCCCCCCCCCCCCCCCCCCCCCCCCCCCCCCCCCCCCGAACAGTAGTGCTCCTATCGTCGTCATTTGTCGCCCTACCCCTTCTTTTCCGACTGCCTCTTTCTTTGTGAGCTGCTGGCTAGTATACCGCTCCTCTTTGAAACAAAACCATAACAAAAAAAGAAAATGTTGCATTCGAGGTGTGTGTGTGTGTGTGTGCGTGTGTGTGTGTGTGTGTGTGTCCATTTTCGGACAGGGGGCAGGTTGTTCTGGACACAGTGCGCATAACAGACAGTGTGGGTGGTACCGGTGGGAAGATCCACCTGCAGACTTGTTGTCAGTCAGATGTCTCGGTTGTGTACCCCTTCTCCCCCCCCCCCCCCCCCCCCCCCCCCCCCCCCCCCCCAGGGTAGAAATGTCTTTCTTCCTACCTGGTCTTCCCCAACCACTCCTCTCTCTTTGTTGCTCATGTGTTAGTGGGTAACTATTTTTCCGGTTTTTATCTCCCCCACACCACCTCAGTCCCTGCTCCCACCCTGTCATCCCCCCCCCCCCCCCCCACATCCTTGTCTCTCACCGATCTCCGCATCTTAGCTCCCATATAAATAAGAGAGAGAGGGTGATTTAAACATGCATACACAGTTAAACATGCGCATGCATATACACTACACATACATTCAATAAACTCACGCACACAACATGGACACACACACACACACACACACACACACACACACACACACACAGACACACACATACACGCACAGGTACACACACACACACACACACACACACACACACACACACACACACACACGTACACATACTGACACAGACAGACAGACACACAAATACATACATGTAAAAAACATATACGTGCATGCACACAAGCATTCATGCCTACACATACACAAGTGTGTGCGTGCATGCACGCACACACACACACACACACACACACACACACACACACACACACACACAGAGATATACAAAACCTGTGAGCATGCATAGACGCACACATATGCATACATACACATACACATATACACACATACACATAAAATTATATGCACGTGCATGCGCATGCGCGCGTGCACACACACACACACACACACACACACACACACACACACATACACACAGAGTTACAAGCAGGCACACAGAGTTGCAGACACATACTCTTTTATTCAGCCAATTCTTTGAATTAACCAAGACATTCATTGGGTGGCAGAGTGTGCCCATTCCACACCGTCTTATCACTATCAGCCAGGCAAGCAAGCAAGCAAGCAAGGAAGGAAGGCTTCCAGGCCTGTTTAATTATTGACCAGTGACAGGGGTGGATGTAGTGGGAGGACAGATGGTGGAGGAGGTAGGGCGAGGGTAGAGGTACCCCAGCAGTCTTGGGACTACCCCACAGAGGAGGGGGACTCCACCCTTTTGTCCACGCACACTGCCTTTGGTGTTAGGGGGGCAACATGCACCCACAGCAGATTTACTCCTGGACATTTTATGTAAATGTAGTCTGGCTGGTTGTCTTAGTCAGGACTGGTGGTAAGATGCCTTTAGGCTCTCAGGGCTCCGGTTTACTACAGTAGGTGCGCAGCTACTGCAGTGTATAAGTCGAGGTGCGAAATGACGTCGGCATCTAAGGAGAAACCAAGCCATGCATGCATGTCACGTGTGTGCAAGGGGAGCTTAAGTGCTTGCACATTCCCAGGAAATGCAGGTCTTGTGTAGGTCCCTTCCATGATACAGACTGCAGTGTTGATAATCTATTTTTGTAGGAACTGCACTACATACACTTTTGTACTCCTGTCATGCGTAATCATCCAATTCAAAACAAATTTGTGTTGAATTTAGTATGTCTCTTCAGAAGGGAATTGTTTGAGAAGCATCTTCGTATTTTAAGATTTTTATTCATATCATAAGCTGTCAGAGGAGATGCATGTTGTGTGGGTCAGTGTCGTCATTACATTTATTTTTTTTAAAAAGTGTGAAATTCGTTGTAAATATCCTTCCTTTGATTGAGTATAAGTTTGAATACTTCAGTCTTTCTACATAACCACCACTCTTGCAATCATGTAAGTAGTAGTTCTTCTTTTTACTTTTTCTGTGTTGCGGTTGATAGCTGAAAAAAAAATGAAGTCCGTACAATGTTATAGCCATTTCTGATTGTCGAGGTGGTTTTTTTAAAACCCTGAGAAGGTTTTGCTGTGGTTGTGAATTCCCAAGAAAGTCCTTTTTGAGTCCCAGCATTTGTCTGACGATAGAAGGATCTTGGTTGATATAATGTTGGTGTGATACAGTGAAACTTCCCAATGAAAACCCTCCCTGTAGATGCCACGATCGTGGCTCAGACGAGAACCGTTATACCACCACTGCTAAACATCCGGGTGTGATCAGTTCACGTGACTTGCTAGTATCCATTGTGCACCGGCAAGCCTTGTCAGTCAGTTATCTCGAAGTTTTTCGTCGGTTTTGACTGAAATAATGAGTGAATCAGCGACCGAGTCGAGCAGGAGTTGCGTGGAAGTGGCACGAGTGTGAACAATCAGTTGCCGAAGGCTGTAGTAACGAAAGCGAAGCAGGTGAGTGGATAAACTTTGATTATTTTGTTTGTCGAGTGATGGAACACATGCTGCGTGCAGTCATTGGTTATTTTACATTTGTTGGTCCGCCACATGAAGGAAGGGGGGACGGAAGGGGGGGCAGGGTACATGGTTACTTACAGGAGTGATAGGCTTTGGCCTGATCAAACTAGAAGATCGTTTCTGGGTGATTGTAGGTGTTTTGAAAGCACTTTAGAGATCAATAAAAGTGGTGATTTGAAGAGAACAATTTATAACTTTTGTTTGTTTTTTTTTTTTTAGTTTGGAAACAGTGTGGGCGTGTCACGAGTGGGCGTGCCTCCAATGAAAGCTATAGCCCTGCCCCCTCCTTATATGCTAGTGATTCAGATTTTATTCTTATTTATGATTTTATGCATGACTTCATTTTTCATAGAATGAATAAGTAATGCTGGTCATTTTTTTTTTTTTCTGAAAATCAGACTAATTAGTGGAAACTGAGTCAAGCTCTCTGTAACATCTCTTGCACCATTATGAAACAATGAAATGAACAGAAGACTTAGGATATATGTTTTCTTGTGTGATCCAGAATCTGGAAGCACTACTGCAGAGGAGAGAGATGCTGAGAGTGAAGGAGTTGAAGAAAGAGGAACTGTGCTGATGGCCATCCTACTCATGTGCGCTCTGGCTGGGAATGTTCTGGATGTGACGTGGGACTCTGCTCCAAGTGCTTTTCAGCCTTCCACAGAAGACCAAGGCCCTAACTTTGTTCTGTGTCTTCCAAGGACATGTTCTTCTTGTTTTCTCTCAAGTTTCAAGTGTTTTGACATTCAAGCAGGAAAAACTGTGGTGTTTCAAACAATGTGGCTGACGTTTTGGATTACCTTTTCACCAATGTTCTGGATTACACTGTGAAGAATATCTTCAGCTGCCATCAGGGTACTGTCTTGTAATTATTTTTTTCAGATTCCTCATTATCTCTAGTTTACAAAAACATATAGTTTTACCTATCTAGCTTCAAGACAAGCCTGCACAAACCCCATTTCCTTATATAGTGAAATTCGATTGTCCGGATGCTGAATTATAGGTACATCATTTGAGGCACAATTCATTATACATAGCTCAAGTCAAGAGAATTATCATCTTTCCCATGTTTCCAGCACATATTTGTCTTCATTTTATCTCAAGTCTGAAGTGTTTAGGTAGTACAGAAGAAAAACTGTGTCTCTCCTAACATTTGACTTACTTTTCAAATAACTTTTTCAGAAATTTTGTCTGCTTATATTTTGAGGTCAGTCTCCAAGTAGGTACAACCTACAGTATTTTCAGTTATTTCACTAGATTCTACAACATTTCTAGTTTCTAAAAATGTATAGGTTTGCATATCTAGTGCAAATAATATGTATGCAGAAGCCAAATTCTCAAGTGTGGTGTGTGACGAGTGAACCGTAGGAATGTAAAACCTATGGGGAAACATGTTAAGTCTGCTTTTTCATCAAAAGACACGCACGTGCACATGAAAAGCAACTTGAAAAGTAGTGAAATCAGTCTTTAGAAAATAGAATCACACATTAGATGAAAACAAGGTGAGAACGTCATAAGAATTGCACGTGGTATTTTATATATATATTGCACGTGGTATTATTATTATATATATATAATACAACACATTCCTTGTACATGGAAGGGGGTCAAGACTTGAGATGGGAGGGAAAGAGCTGGTGTTGGCCCAGCCTGTGAACTGGTAATACCTGGCCCATGATTGTTTATTGATAGGCAAGCAGCCTGGGGGGGGGGGGGGGGGGGGGGGGGGGGGGGGGGGGGGGGGGGAAGGGAGGGGGAGAAGGGAGGGGCTGGGGAAGAGTACTTGTTGGAGGGCTGTCTATTGGTGGTTGTGTGGCCCTGTTGCTTCTTTACATCCTCTTGAAACTTGTGGAGGAGAGTTTGTTGTCACTGGGTGACTAGTGTTGGATGGAGCTGGGTGGTGGGAATGGGTTACTTGAAGGCTTGAAGAGAAGGAAAAAAAGGGGGATTGAGAAAGGGTGGAGGGAGGGGGTCAGAGAGAGAGAGAGAATGAGAGTGGGGGAGCAGAGAGAGAGAGAGAGAGAAGTAGAGGTCTGTTGTTGGTGTGTCAGTGGATTATGAGGTTGTACTTTGTGTACACATACACTCAGACATGTATGCACCAACACATATACATACACACACACGATACACGCATGAACACACAGATGCACATCAACATCCGCACACCCACTGACTTGCACACTCACTCACTAGTTAAACCCCACCCTCTCCCTCCTTTAATCACTCACAGTCACACACAGGCCACACACACACACACACACACACACACACACACACACACACACACACACACACACAGATATCTTGAATTGGAAGTGATGTTGTGACTCATAGTTTTAGAAAACAAGGTTGATTTTGTATCGAAGGTTTCATGCAATGAGTTTTAACTGTATAATCAGTTTGTCATCAGTTTGAAGTGAGGTTGATTCTGTTCCCAGTGTTTCCTTTATTAGATTGATTCTATAGTCAAGGTCTGATGAGATGAGGTTGATTCAGTAGGCAAGGCATTAAGAATTGAGGTCGATTATATGTGCTCAGAGATCTTGGTGAGGAGGTTGGTCTGTACTCAAAAGTTAGAATCGTGTGTGTGTGCTTCCATATCAAGTGTGTGTGTGTGTGTGTGTGTGTGTGTGTGTGTGAGTGAGACTCAGTGGGGTGTGTGTGTGTGTGTGTGTGTGTGTGTGTGTGAGAGAGAGAGAGAGAGAGAGACTGAGTTGAGTGTGTGTGTGTGTGTGTGTGTGTGTGTGTGTGTGTGTGTGTGTGTGTGTGTGTGTGTGAGACTCGGTGGTGTGTGTGTGTGTGTGTGTGTGTGTGTGTGTGTGTGTGTGTGTGTGTGTGAGACTCAGTGGTGTGTGTGTGTGTGTGTGTGTGTGTGTGGACTCCTCTGAAAGGACATGAAGCATGAGTTATGCTGCACTAAAGCGAAGATTGTCCAAGCATTGGGGTGAAAAATAAAAAGGTCAGTACTTGCAAACTGAACAGGCGAGTGGGAGATCACAGGACTTTGTGAACGTGGGAGTGTCAGTCAGCTTATGCAGAAGTCTTTTGTCTGGTACATTATGTTATCTTGTTAGATTTCAAGCAGTCAGTTCACCAGGAAAAAACTTCTCTAAACCTTTAAAAAAAAACATTTTAAAGTGCTAATGACATCGGTGTAAAAGAATAGTCCGCTTCCAGCAGAGACAAGACAAAGATGTCAGAATGATTTCTAGGTCCTCGAAGCAGCAGTTGAGTTCCTTTCACTTCTGTCGGCAGGACTAACATGGTTCCATGCATTTCACCTAATAAAGACAAACCCCCCCCAAACAAACAAAAAACAACAACAACAAAAGTCCAGAGTTGAGAAAAGAGTGGGGGCCGGAATATCTCAGTTGGTAGAGCGCCGGACTCATAATTCTGGGGTTGCGGGTTCGAATTTCGGTACAGGGTTTTTTTTTCCCTTGGAGTTATCATTGGTTCTGACTCCATTCCCCATACAGTCCTTCGAATGAGACTGTAAACCGAGGTTCCATATGTGAACGCACGCACAACATCTTGCACACAGGTAAAATCCCATTGCCAACTTTCGAAAACAAGGCCAGTTTGGCCGTTGGTATGGATGACAATGTTACACATAGCATGCACCTTCCCCGAAGATGGGAGTATGGCTGCCTTAATGGTGGGATGAAAAAACGGCCATACACACAAAAAAACTCCACTGCCTGTCTATACAGGCAGTGTCCGCAGGAGTATCAGCCTGCGTACGCAGAAAGAAAGGAAGAAAAGAGTGCAGCAGAGTGTATCGACTGTCAGCCAGTTCCCACGTTTGTGTGCAGCCACTTGGGAAACCAGTCAGTGTGTTGATTCCCACACTTCATACCCCCCCCCCCCTTCCCCGCTCCTCCCACCCACCCTTCCCATTTCACCTGATCATGCACATGCATCATGCACATATGTAAATGCACGCACATACAGAGACCCAGAGAGTCTTGTTTGCGTAGGTTGTAGAGGCTTGGTGTACTGTTAAAAACTCCTTATTACACATTGTGAGGAATGATTAGTGAAATGTGTAATTGATACTTTTTTTGTCGCTGTGCAGGAGAAAGTCTCACCATTTTTTTTCCCCAGCCAGATATTTTGGATGGTTGAAGCGCTGTCTCTGGAATAACAAGTGTGTCTTGGTGCTTCCCAGCTGTTAGTGTTCATTTGAATGACTCGTCCGTGCTGGAGACCTTGTGAGGACCCTGTGTGGGGAATGGTGTGAAAGGACCAGACTAGGGAGAGAGAGTCAGACACTGTCACACAGACACACACACAGACACACACACCCAGACACAGACACAGACACACACAGACACAGACACACACACAGAGGCACACACACACACTATATATGCATGCACACATGCGTACGTGTGCGTGCGCGCGCGCACACACACACACACACACACACACACACACACACACACACACACACACACACAAACACTCACTCACATTTATCTGCACTGATACAGCGTGCTCATATATACATAGATACACACATTCATGCACTTGCACACATACTTGTACACACACACATTAAGGCATGCACTTGCACTTTGTTGACTAGCGCTCCTATATTCATGGTCACATTTATTGATTTAGGCAAACATGTCACACATGCGCGCGCGCGCGCACGCACACACACACACACGCACGTGCACACACACACACGCACGCACGCACGCACGCCACATGCTCTCTCTCTCTCTCTCTCTCACACACACACACACACACACACACACACACACACACACACACACACACACAGGCAGGCACGCACACACGCGCCACACACACACGCACACACTCTCTCACTCACTCACACTCACATCAATCCGTTCAATCGACGACTGTAAGCTCAAATAAAACAGAACCGAACAAAACATAAATCAACTGGAAACGGTCTCATCCATTCTCATACACCATTATATCATATGTATCATAGTTGACAGCCCTCCCCTCCCCCCCCCCCTGTGTGATTATCCCCCATTGCCCCTGATTACGCCCTCCCCCCAACCCCCCCCCCCCCCTTCTAACCCACACCCCACCACACCCTACCCTTGTCCCAACCACCAATGAGAATGCAGCGATTTTGGGCTGCAGGGTGGGGGAGCGTGGGCTCATGGGCAAAGTGACTGTCAAAGCTCCGTGGGAGAGATAGGGATTGAAGGCGAGCCAGAAGGGGTGTATCCACATTCATGTATTCAGGTATGCATCGTGGAAGGCAGCGTGTGGGTAGAGGAGGCGAGGCCTGCGGGAGCAAAAAAAGGGGGGGTGAGAGGGGGGGGGGGGGGGGGGGGGGGGTAGTGGATTGTGAGCATGGTGATAATGAGGGAGGTCATGCGGGAAAGACCTCGGGGGGGTATGTCTTGGTCACAGTCCAGTAAGTTTAGTTTACAAATTGTGGCACAGCACTGTCAAAGAGAGAGAGAGAGAGAGGGGAGGGGGAGAGAGAGAGAGAGAGAGAGAGAGGTGGGGGGGGACATGGGGTAGGGGAGAGGGTGAGCAAAGGAATGAATAATGTCACTCAGTGTGGAGAGAGGGAGAGGGAGAAGGTTTTCATGGATGACCGATAAATTCTTTCAGTGAAATCCACTGTCCCAGTCACCTTTTTTTTTTTTTTTCAAAGTAGAGATACTGTTCAAACGACGAGTGAACGGCTTAAAAAAGGGAAGCTGTCAGGTTCCTGTGCTAGCTCTGGAGAAGTGAGGGAACAACTTCTTCCATCCAGTGCATCATCAAAGTGAAGATGTCATGACTGAGTGGTGCACTGCAGGGATGGTATACCCGGATTACCAGTAAACCAGGGAGTTCCGTTCACTCAGTAGGTTAAGGTAAGGTAATGTTGTTTATAGCCCAGCCGACCACAAGGGGCCATATTAGGGCTGTCACCATGTTAAAATCAACTCACAAGTCATTCATTCACACAACTCTTTAAAGTATATCTTCTGGAAACACACCCGAAATTTTTAAAAAAAAAAATTTCCACTGTCAAATCTCAGATCCGATGAAAAATGTTATCTCTCTTTCAGGAACTCAAAGATAGCATCAAGCGGAACATCTCTTAACAAGGTTTTCATGGAATCTGCTGTAAAATGTTTATGTCTCACGTCATGCAAATCCCAACACTCTAAAAGAATATATTTCATTGTGAGTGGCACAATGACATGGAATGCACCACAGAGCTTCTTCACTCAGTAGGGTGTACTGGTGCCAGTTCAATGTACCAGTCAGTGCGCTTAAGAGCATGACCTCATAGAAAGACCTGAAGTGCCAAGTGAGGGAGATCACTCCTCATTTCAAGATGGTGGAAAAGTTTGCTTTTGTCGTTCAGAAAAAAAAAGAAAAAAAATCAGAGACAGAGGCTGTTGTAATGGACACAGACCAGCCTCTCTAAAAAGAGAGGAAGCTTATGTGTCTAGGGGCAATTCTGGAAGGTTGGTTGTGAAAAAATCTTTTCAGTTCCGTTCATCAAAAAGGCATGGTACATGTGTCAGCATGAGAGGCAGGGTAATGTTGCTTATAACCCAGCTGACCACAAAGGGCCATTATCAGGGCTGTTACCACGTTAAAATCATCATATGAAAGAGAAATGAATATTCGCCCTCTGTGCATTCTGTCTTTGTTTGTCGTTTGTTCTTTCTTACTTTCATGCCTTTACTGTTACTGCTCAGAAAAACCGATCACACCTGCTTAAGTTAAAGTAGGGCTTTTCAGTGTTGCACAAGAATTACCTTGTGGTGTGACTCCTGAATGAATATACTCTGTTCACTGCCTTGGGGTTTCAGTTGTGTATCTGGCGGAAGACTTACAGTTCAGAGTTTCAGAGCTGGGATTCAGGTTGACTGTATCAGCTGACTTAGACCCTGGAGCAGAGAGAAACATGCCACAGTGACAGCACCTGCACGTGAGATGTTGGGGAAGTCGGCTGTCAGCTCCAAAGAGAATCAGGATCAGGAATGTGGCCCAAGGGTTGCATCCATGCAATAAGGGTTCTGGTAAGGTTAGGTAAGATGAGGTCATGTTGCTTGCAGCCCAGCCGACTGCAAAGGGCCATGTCAGGGCTATCACCACATTGAAGTCAACTCAGCAAGTCATTGAAAAGAAAGAAAAGAAAACTCATCCACACAACTCTTTGAGAACACACCATCTAAAAACATACTGGGAGTTTTGTATTTAAAAACAAACAAACAAACAAACGAAAAACACTCTTGTCTTTTGTAAATTTTTAGATCAGATGAGAAATGTGTTGATCTCTTCCAGAAAATTCAGCTATCACATCAGGTGGGACATCTCTGAACGTAGCTTAGGCTTACTTCTGGCAGCAAAACAAAACTGAGGTGACAGTTTTCTGTCGGTGGAAGAATTTGACCTGTGAGTGTCACTGGTGGTACCCCGGCACTGTGGTTGCTAAGGACTTCTTGTGTGCAAAGTGTGCGCATGATTGTGGTGGAAGGATTGTCACACGTTTCTGCTTTCCCCTCGCTAGAAAGTGGCAGACCTACTCAGAGTGTGTCCTGAGAGAACTGTGCCGATTCAGCGGAATGCAGTGTAACTGTAAACCCTCTTTGAAGCAGTTACATTTACTTCCTGAGATCTTCATCACTGCACTGTCTAAGTGTAGTTGTCATCCACTCTTTGAGTTCCTGGCTTTAATGGGTCATTGCTCTCCGTGAAGACAAGTGTGCACCCAGGTTGAGGAAGTGAAGGAGGTTTGCCCCTGTGCATGAGTCAGTGAGTGACGTTACCACACACTGGCACCACTGGCGGTCTGTCGATCAGTTGTGGGTCAGTGAGTGATGTTACCACCACTGGCAGTCTGTCGATCAGTTGTGGGGGTCAGTGAGTGATGAGTGACGTTACAACGGCAGTCTGTCGATCAGTTGTGGGTCAGTGAGTGACGTGACGTTACCGGGCCTGTCAATCAGTTGTGGGTTAGTCTGTCAATCAGTTGGGGTCAGTGAGGGATGAGTGACATACAACGGCAGTCTGTCGATCAGTTGTGGGTCAGTGAGTGACGTTACAACCGGCAGTCTGTCAATCAGTTGTGGGTCAATGAGTGAGTGTGGGCTGGAAGCTGCTGTCATGCAGACGTATGATTATGGCATTCTGGCGATGGGTACAGTAGGTATGTCAGGTTAGACATGTGTGTGACTGTCACAGAGTGTGTGTGTGTGTGTGTGTGTGTGTGTGTGTGTGTGTGTGTGTGTGTGTGTGGGTAGTAGGGCTTACCTTGGACATAAGCAATTCACAACAGACAAGACCCTTGGGTGCACCTAGTAAAATGTTTAACAAAATTTGCACCCAGCTTTGCACATCTGGTATAACTGGAGTTCTAGTCCTCTTTACCACTATCAGCAAAGAGGTATAGTACTACGAACATTTTTTTTTTTTTTTTTGTTTTGATTCATGAGATATGAATATGTACATTGTTTATGCTCAGAGAAGGCATGAGAACAGAAGTTTTCTTCACGTATTCATTCTTGAGCGTCTCCTCATCATGCATATCATCAACGAAAGGATGGTGCAACAGACTTGAGGTATTCATCTGTTTGATGTTGTCTAGCATACTTTTCATTGAGTACTTGGGAGTTATCTGTCTTCTCGCTCTAGTTTCAGGTTATGTGAGTTCCAGACCAAGCTTCGCTGTGTGCTTCTCTGTGTGTGTGTGTGTTTTTTTGTTCATGCCCCGGAATGTTCGAATACCCAGTACATTTGGAGGCCGGAAGTCTGATACCTCCACAAAGTTTCAGGAAGTTGAACTCTGGCATCAGTAGCTTTTGAGCTTCACCCGTTATGCATCGAAAAAAAAGGTCATGTGATTTGAAGGTCGTGTCATGGAAAAATGATGGTGATCATTGAAAGGTCATGTTACTGGAAGATTGCCGTTATTAGTGTGAAAGGTTATGGTTGGTTGTTTGAAGGATTTGCCAGTGTTCTGGGCACCTTGCCACTGACACGATCTGGACTGGAATGAATTGATTAGTTCAGTGATCTTTTTTCTTCTTCTTCTTTTTTTTTTTTTTTTTTTTCTAAACTATGTATCTTAAGAGATTGATACATGTCTATTTTTGTCTATTTTTGTTTTTTGTTAATAATCATGACAACCATTCAGTTCTTGAATAATCCATACGCTGTGCATGTATATGCATACAAATGTGCATGATCGTTTAGTCATAATTACACAAACCATGTTTCATACACATATAGCCGGACAATACACCCACACATGCATGCACACATGCTCATTCACACACAGAGACAGAGAGACAGAGACACACACACACACACACACACACACACACACACACACACACACACACACAGATGCACAGAGACACACAGGCAGACACACACACACACACACACACACACACACACACACACACACACACACACGCAGAGACGCACAGACATACACATAGACACTGTTACACGCGTGCGCGCGCATACACACACACACATACACATACACGACACACACACACACACACACACACACACACACACACACACACACACACCCCCCCCCTACCTTCAGATGAGTCACACAAATCAGCAGGTTCCCTGGATCGGGTAGGTAAGGTAGTTCAGAGCAGGGTGTCTAATTATTTGGATGAGGGGGTGTAGAGCGGGGGGAGGGGTCGACCATTCAACAGTGGCTGTGTCAGTTGGTTTAAGACCCTGCATATTATCCAGCATAATGATCATTCTTGTCACGTCCCTCACTATGTTGGCCCTCAAAATTGATGATCACCCACAAAGACTTTGTCCTCTAGGACTGGCAAAACTTTGTTTTGTCATCATCCATTTGTCCTCTTTGTCTTCTTCTTCTCATCCTTTTTGTCCTCTTTGTCTTCTTCTTCTTCTTCTCTGAATGGGACTTCCTAGTTTTTGTATTTTTTCATAAACGGGATAGAGGGAGAGAAGGGAAGGAGGTGAGACGGGTTGGGAGAGCGGTGTTTATTTGAATCTGGCAGTAGTTTAGCATGTCCATCTTTGTGCTGGTACGGTACTTGAGATGGTTAGGAGTTGTTTTTTTTTTAAGTCATGTTTGCATTTACTGTGTCGAGGAGGTTATGAGTTCGCAGCACCGTGTCTGTTTGGCTGGACTGTGCCTCAATGAGATTAAGAAATCAATCACAGCGCTGGTTTGTACACAACGTGATGGAGAGATGAGACGTGGTCCAAGGGGATCATGGTGAATTTTGGTATGCATGTAAATCAAAGGGGGTCCAGGAATTTTTGTTTTAAAGAGGACTGTTTAACCACGGCGGAGGTCTGCCTTCTCCCAAGTGCCTCTCTAATATGTGAATCACAGTTTTCTCCAACGTGAAGGGGGGGGGGGGGGGGGGGGGGGGGGGGGGGGGGGGGGGGGGGGTGGGGGAGATGAGTTTTATGAAGTTATGTTAGGCATATGCTGTATCATAGTGTATGTGAGTTTGTAGACCTTTTTACTTATAAAATGTAAGTGCTTAGAGCTTTTTTTTTTATGGAGAGTATGGTGCACTGTGAGATACATAGCTGCCAACTCTTCCACATTTTCAACATTTTCCCTGATTTAAAAAAAAAAATCAGTTTTGATATCAGGAATAAAGTTAAAGGAAAAAGAAGACGACAGAATTTGAAAAGTTTGTAAAAAGATGTGGGGGCTTAGAGGTGAAGAAATGTTGGAGACAGAGACTGTAAATCCCAAGTGATAATCCGCGGTTGTCAGTAACTCTGTGCAGTGGATGACCCATGTTCTGGTCAACCCCTGCATTAATCAGCGGAAGCAGTAGAGACTTGAAATGCAGTCACTTCAAAGCTCAGGCGTCCGCTTGAATAACCCCCTGGCACCTGAATTGTGATTCCAGATGGTTGGCAGTGTTCACTCATCATGTAAACAGGGTTTTCCTTATCTTGTCTTTGCACTCTGTCACCCCCTCCCTCACTGTCTGTCTGTCTGTCTGTCTGTCTGTCTTGCTTTTCTCACTCAATCATGTCTGCACACACTTGTGCTGTTCAGCCAATGCTGCATAGCTGCCAGCCCTTCCAAAGTTTTCTGGAATTTCTCTAATTCAGAAATTGTTATTCCCAGAATCCTGAACTTAGTTTTAAAAAAAAAAAAAAAAAAAAAAAAAAATCCAGAATGTCAACATTTTTTTTTTTTTTTTTCAATTAGTGTGGTATTTGGGAGAGAAGGGTCATTTTTGAACAGAGATGATGAAAGCATTGCAGAACAAAGCCCAAATGACACTGGATGTTGGCAATTACATGTATGGAAAATGCATTTCTTTTTAAACCATTCAGTTGTCAAGTGGAACAGACAGGGGGCCTGAAATGCTTGTAATCAACAGCTGAACTGCCCCCTCTACAGCCCAGTCTCCTGCCATTTTGTCCCCTGGTTCCTGAATTTTTTTCCCCAGAAGGTTGATAGCTATGGGTACCGGACTGAAACAACTTGGAGAAGGCAGGGGGTGGTGTTTGTTTGCTGCAGCACAAGAAACTGCCTGGTGGGAGTGTGTGCTGCCAGACGTCTGCATGTGTCTGTGTAATAAAACATAGATTAGATCGATGTGTATGTGCAGTAAAACATGCATGATTGTGTGAGCATGCATGTGCAGTAGGTCCTATGGCGTATGGGGAGCATTTTTTCAATACAAATAGCTTACCCACCTGTAGTTGTCTCCCCCTTCTCTGTCTCTCTCTTCGACTTTGCCTTTTATTCAGGATCAGGATCAGGATTGGGGCGTTGTATCAAAACAACTTAGCCGAATCTGTTTTCGGTGTCTATTGGTCCGGCAGTTGACTAGCTCAGTCTTCTTTAACCATCAAGTTATATTTAATTTTGATTATTGATTCATGTTTATCTAAAAGGTTCTTGAATGTATTTGTACTTGGTGTGCGTTTGATGTTAGTTGTTAATTTAGTCCAGTAATTGGTTACTCTGTTAGTAAACATAAAATTTCACAAATTAGTTCTGGAATATTGTTTTAATATCTTATCTTCACTGTTTTCTGTAGTATTGATCTGTGGAGTACAAAAAAAAACATGCTTTTGTTTTTTGTCATTTTTTTCATTGTTGTGGACTTGTGGTAAGCTGTATTTATGCCTTTGTGGACCATTCTCCTGTCTGTGCCCTGGAAATTTGTAAATTACACTGTATGTGCTGTAAAGTGTAACACTATATAGACATATACAACAGAGGCAAACATGCAGTAAAAACAGAACACAATATCTACACGTGTGAGTGCAGAGAAACACGGACACGCACATGCAGTAAAACTTACGAAATATGGTCGTGTGCCTGCAGTAGAGCATAGAGAGTCGCCATGTACATGCAATAAAACTTGCTCAGTATAGATGTCAGAATGGTTTTTTAATCTTGTGTGGAGGGAGGCGTGACCTATGATAAAACTTAACAACCCTTTTTTTTTTTTTTTGTCAACCAGGGTATGGATGTGTTGCCCATGATAAGGTGGGCCGACGTGAAGGTAGACTTTATCTTTTACATGCGTCTGATCATCAGTCCCACACCCAGTTGAGTTGCACAGTTTTTCTTTTTCGCCACTGAAGGTGTCAGGGGGTTGTATTCAAATATTGACACAAGGAGGCATAGTGCTTGTCAAAGGCATGACAGTTGAATGGCTGGTGTGTTAGACTTGCGTCCTTAGCGCCTGTAAAGCCTACAGTTCGAATCTTGGCAGCAGGTGGTGGCTTTAGTGAAGATGTTGTCGTTCTCCAGAGCCCAGGCCTGCCAGTCAGTGTCACTCTGTTCTCTTCATGTTTCCAGTTAACATGCCAGTTAACACAGATCCTGTAATCCCAGTGACTGGTGGCTGGCTGGAAACATGGATGTTTTAATGTGTCTGCCCAGAGTGTTCCGTCTCTGTCTCTTGTCACTGGTTCAGCAGCAGGTCAGTTCCGACAGCTCTTCTCACCTGTTGGTAGGAAGTTTACAGAATGAGCTGGAGGATCAGGTCACCTGACGTATGAGAGACTAAAAACAAAGATCTAGGTTCTAATTCTGCATCTTCCCATTTAAACTCTGTGCAGTCTTCGTTACAAATAAGATGCCGCTGTCTGCGCTCACTGTATCTGTCTCTGTCTCTGCCTCTGTCTGTCTCTGTCCCTCTGCCTATCTACCTGTCTGTGTCTGTCTGTTGACTGTCTCTTAGTCTGTATCTGTCTGTCTGTCTGTCTGTCTCACTCTCTCTCTCTCTCTCTCTCTCTCTCTCTCCCCTCGTTCTCACATCCCTCTCTCTCTCTCTCTCTCTCTCTCTCTCTCTCTCTCTCTCTCTCTCTCTCTCTCTCTCTCTGTGTGTTTGCATATTGTCTGTCTGTCTGTCTGTATATAATTCTTTTCGACCTTTGGCTTTCTTTAAGTGATTGAAGGGACCTTTTCTAACATTATGGCGATCTTTTCCTCCTTGGCCGTTGTGTTAAGTGACTGCAGTGTTATTGTTACCTTGGTTTTTCATTAGCTGATTGAAGCTCGAATCTTTTCTATTCCTGATTGTTTTTTTTTTTTTTTTTTTTTTTTTTTTTTTTTTTTGTTTTTTTTTTTTAGTGAGTGTAATTTTGTAGCATTTGATGTTTTCTGCCCAGGTCTCTCAGTTAAGTGTTGGTCGAGTTGTTGGAGGGATCGTTTAAGTGTTCCGACCCGATCTTTCTTATTTGCCAATTACATTCATTTGCCAATTACATAGTTGGCATTTAATTATTCTTGCAAGTGCCCTGAGTTTCTTTTATACAAGTTTACAACAAATGAAATTTTGTGATCATTGGGGCGATTGAAAAGAAGCAAAAGACAGCGTTCGTTTAGACAGTGCATCTCAAGCCCTGTTCTTTTTTTTTTTCTCAGACACCAAGAACGACAAACAAGAGATACATCGACACATGCACACGCATGCTGATACACAGCGACTCTAAACACAGACACAAACACTCAGACAGACAGGAGACTCAGCGTGCACACACTTCATAAAGAGGTCTGAAAGAGGATTCCACCCTTAAAAAGAAAAAAAAAGAAGAAGAAGAAACAAACAAGAGGGGAAAAAAAAGTCAAACCCCATACAATCGGTTGCATTGAAAAATGGATGTTTGGCCAAACAGAATTTGAGCTAAAGCAAAGGCTGTTGTTTGAAGAAGTCCTCTACGTTGAAGATTCATGTCTGTGTGCAGCGTGATAACAGAAAGATCCCACCCATCTGAAAGAGGAGGTTCTGTTTGAATTCATTGGCTTGTGCATGTGGGTCAGGGCTGGCTTTCACTCTGTCCGTCTGCCTGTCTGTCTTTCTGTCTGTTTGTCTCTCTGTATTTGTTTCTGTCTCTGTCTCTGTCTCTGTCTCTTGACTTGTGAGTTGACTTCAAGAAGTTCAACATGGTGACAGCCCTGATATGGCTGTTTGCGGTGGGCTGGGCTATAAGCGACATTACCTTACTTTACGTTACCACTCTCCCTCTCTCTCTCTCTCTGTCTGTCTCTCTGTGTCCTGTCCTGCTCTTGTTGAGGTTATGTGCACTGTGTCTGCTGTTGTCCTGTTTATCAGTGCCAGTACTCAGGCCTGTGTTGGGGGGGGGGGGGGGGGGGGACTGCAACTGTCTGCTGTGGGGGGGGGGGGGGGGGGGGGGGGGGGGCTGCAACTGCTGTTTATCAGTGCCAATACTCAGGCCTGTGTGGAAGGGGGGGGGGGGGGGGGGGGGGGAGGGGAGGGGGGCTGGGGGGGGGCTGTGTCATGTTTATCAGTGCCAATACAGGGGGGGGGGGGGGGGGGGGGGGGGGGCTGCCAACTGTCTGCTGTTGTCCTGTTTATCAGTGCCAATACTCAGGCCTGGGGGGGGGGGGGGGGGGGGGGGGGGGCTGTTGTCCTGTTTATCAGGCCAATACTCAGGGTTGTTGGGGGGGGGGGGGGGGGGGGGGGGGCTGCAACTGTATGCTGTTGTCCTGTTTATCAGTTGATACTCAGATGTTGGGGGGGGGGGGGGGGGGGGGGGGTGCTGCAACTTCTCCTGTTTACTCAGTTGGGGGGGGGGGGGGGGGGGGGGGGGGGGGGGGGGGGGGGGGGGGCTGCAACTGTCTGCTGTTGTTGTCTGTTTATCAGTGCCAATGGGGATCCTGGGGGGGGGGGGGGGGGGGGGGGGGGGGGGGGGGGGGGGTGGGCAGCTGTCTGCTGTTGTCCTGTTTATCAGTGCCAATACTCAGGCCTGTTGTGGGGGGGGGGGGGGGGGGGGGGGGGGGGGGGGGGGGGCAACTGGGCTGCAGCTGTTGTCCTGTTGTCCTGTTATCAGTGCCAATACTCAGGCCTGTTGGGGGGGGGGGGGGGGGGGGGGGGGGGGGGGGGGGGGCTGCAACTGTCTGGCCTGTTGTCCTGTTTATCAGTGCCAATACTCAGGCCTGTTGTTGGGGGGGGGGGGGGGGGGGGGGGGGGGGGCTGCAACGGGGGGTTGTCCTGTTTATCAGTGCAATACTCAGGCTGTTGTGGGGGGGGGGGGGGGGGGGCTGTTGTCCTGTTTATCAGTGCCAATACTCAGGCCTGTTGTGGAAGGGGGGGGGGGGGGGGGGGGGGGGGGGGGGAGGGGAAAACGCTGCAACTGTCTGCTGTTGTCCTGTTTATCAGTGCCAATACTCAGGCCTGGTGGGGGGGGGGGGGGGGGGGGGGGGGCTGCAACTGTCTGCTGTTGTCCTGTTTATCAGTGCCAATACTCAGGCCTGTGTTGGGGGGGGGGGGGGGGGGGGGGCTGCAACTGTATGCTGTTGTCCTGTTTATCAGTGGGCAATACTCAGGGGGGGGGGGGGGGGGGCTGCAACTGTATGCTGTTGTCCTGTTTATCAGTGCCAATACTCAGACCTGTTGGGGGGGGGGGGGGGGGGGGGGGCTGCAACTGTATGCTGTTGTCCTGTTTATCACTGTGCCAATACTCAGACCTGTTGTGGGGGGGGGGGGGGGGGGGGGGCTGCAACTGTCTGCTGTTGTCCTGTTTATCAGTGCTGATACTCAGGCCTGTTGTTGGGGGGGGGGGGGGGGGGGGGGGGCTGTCTGCAGCTGTCTGCTGTTGTCCTGTTTATCAGTGCCAATACTCAGACCTGTTGTTGGGGGGGGGGGGGGGGGGATGGGGGGGGCTGCAACTGTCTGCTGTTGTCCTGTTTATCAGTGCCAATACTCAGGCCTGTTGTGGAGGGGGGTGGGGTGGGGGGGTGAGGGGAGGGGAAACGCTGCAGCTGTCTGTTGTTGTCCTGTTTATCAGTGCCAATACTCAGGCCTGTTGGGGGGGGGGGGGGGGGGGGGGGGGGGGGCTGCAACTGTCTGTTGTTGCCCTGTTTATCAGTGCCAATACTCAGGCCTGTTGTTGGGGGGCGGGGGGGGGGGGGGGGGGGGGGGGCTGCAAAACTGTCTGTTGTTGTCCTGTTTATCAGTGCCAATACTCAGGCCTGTTGGGGGGGGGGGGGGGGGGGGGGGGGGGGCTGCAACTGTCTGTTGTTGCCCTGTTTATCAGTGCCAATACTCAGGCCTGTTGTTGGGGGGGGGGGGGGGGGGGGGGGGGGGGCTGCAACTGTCTGTTGTTGCCCTGTTTATCAGTGCCAATACTCAGGCCTGTTGCTGGGGGGGAAACAGACTGTAACAGACTGGCGACACAGACACTGTATGTGCAGTGTGTGTGTGTGTGTGTGTGTGTGCATGTGTGTGCACGCGTGCATGCGTGTGTGCATGTATGCATGCATGCAGATGCGTGTGTGTGTGTGTGTGTGTGTGTGCGTGCGTATGGTGTGTGTGTGTGTGCATGTGCATGTGTGTGTGTGGAGGGTGGATGTGTGTGTGTGTGTGTGGTGTGTGTGTATGTGTTTATGTGTTTTGTGTGTGTGTGCGCGCACGTACTTGCACATGTATTGCATATATGTGTGTATCTAACTAGATAAAGTGTGTGTTTGTGTGTGTGTGTGTGCACGTGCTTGCACATGTGTTTGCATGTGCATGTATTTCACTTGATAATTGTGTGTGTGTGTGTGTGTCTGTGTGTGTCTGTGTGTGTGTGTCTGTGTGCGTGTATGTTTGTGTGTGTGTACACACGCACACATGCTCGCGCAAGGAATTAGGATGAGAATTCATCCAATCGCATGGTCAGACATACAGTACAGTGATGTATAAAAAAACAACCTTGACAGAAATAAAAGACAAAATTTATACAACCTGGCCTCTAATTCATCTTCTTTGCCTGTAAAATCCACTTGACCTTCAGTTTCATCAAGGCACCACTAATCCTCAGCACACACGGGGTAGACATGACAAGAAGTGCCATTAATCCTCAACACACATGGGGTAGACATGACAAGATGTGCTATTAATCTTTAACACACACAGTATAAGTTTGTCTTTGAGGCTAGAACTTCACAGGAATTTGCAGAGATGCCGATAATGGGATAGACCACGGGGCCTTTTAGGTGCCCCTTTGTTCTTGGCGCTAAGCCTGGCAGCCTGCTTCCATGACCCCAAGTGTGGAAAGTTGCCCTGTTCAGGAATTTCCTCAGGAACATGCTCAAGACTCCAGAGTCAAGCCATGATTATGTGCTTTCATCATTCATAATTATCTGTGTTCATAACTCATAGTTTCCTGTCGTCATAGATAATGTTTACCGTTTCAGTTAGTCATAGTCATCTGTTTTGATAAATTGTCATTTTTTTTTTCCCCATAGTGATTACGTGTGACTGCCATGATCGGTCTAAAAGCAAGAAAAAAGAGTTATTATGGTGCAACATCATCACTGATGTTTGCCATTTTTCACGTGAAAACAGTAATTCATTGACTCTGCTGTGCTCAAAAAGAAATAAATGATTCCTGGTTCAGACTGCAGGACATGTTGGAATATAGGGCTCACCCTGATTTTTTTTTTTGTTTG
>JADBJO010000339.1:465000-467500 GCA_016801955.1 Conus betulinus | reverse complement strand
CATCTATACTGAAGCGGTAATAAATGTAGTATACACTAAGCCTGATTTAACCAAGGGACACTCACTATGTAGTGATCCAAAAGCAATTAATGGACACTAATAATGAGGGCAAAAGGCTTTTAGCCAAAAGCCAGACAATTCTGTGATACTCTGCACTGAATACTTTCACTGGGTTCAGTTTCCAGTTTATGAATCCAGTTTTACAGGGGAGGGGGTTGGAGGAGGATAAATTAAGTCTTGCCAACTTGACACATTTCTGACAGTATTGCGAAAATTTTTCTTACAAACACTGCAGGTGTCAGTGTCTCCTGGGACTAGTTTGCACCAGGACATATGGGGAAAAAAAAAGTATAGCAAAAAAATAGAGATCTGTCATGTAGTCTGTCACCAGAATGGGAACTTCATATCATCTGCATCTTGATCTTCACTGTAAAAAGTCAAACAGTCTCAAATTCTGTTGTCCATCTTGACCTCATAAAGAAGGTAGGTATCCTCATTATTTCATTTCTTCCCCTTGTCCATGCCTTTGGTGAGTTCGTGTTAAAGGCGTTGGTTTCAACGAATTCATTAGGACTGCTAAACATAGCGTGGACATGGTCGTGCCTTTGAGAGGGGAAACACTGCCTCGCACTAGCTCCACAGTTTTTATGTTGTGTGTCAGGGGTTGAGTTGGTGGTGTCCTGTGTGTGTGGGATCAGGACAGGAATCACCGAACTCTACTGCAGCAGTGCAGTGTCTCCTCTACTGAGTGGCCTGATGGTTGCCTGTTATGAGTGCTCCCCTGGGTTGACTGGAATGAGCAGTGTGGGGGTAGAGTTACTGTTGAGTGCATGGCAGATAAGACAAACGGAACTGAAGTACCGTAGAACATATGCGATTGTGATGTTTGAAGACTAGCTACTGCTTTTAGGGTATGAATAGTGTCAATTGACATTGATTGACAGGAAAACATGATTGTCTTCAGACACTACCAGGCCTCTGAACAGCTGATTTTGACTCAGGTTTTGCTGAGTGTGTCCTGTTGTCCTTCAAACACCAGCTGTTTCTATAGTTAGCAGGTGTTCTGTTGGATTGAGAAAAGGTAACAAAACGAAAAAACGAAACAAAAACAAGAAAAGGTCACTCTGCCATAGTAGCCCTCAAAAGCTGCCAGGCCTCTGAAAAATTTTTTAAACCAAGATTTCACTGAACAACACTGACAGTCCTACTTGTTGTTCCAAGACAGACTACTCCAATACTTCAGTGGGTAAATGGTCTGTCGACTTGATTCATAAAACTGACACAAGTACACGGGTAGCCCCCTTAAAAGCCAGCAGACCTCCGAAGAAGCTGTTTCGAGCCCTACGACCCTTCATGCAAATACTCAGGTATATGAGGGTCACACCTATTTCATGCCGGCAGACCCAGCCAGGGCTGAACGGGGGAGTGTCTGTGAAGGAGGAATAATGGGAGGGTTTTCAGTACACTGAACTAGTGGGGGAAGGGTTCGACCCCAGTCTTTTTCGGGGATGGGATGTGTGTGTGTGTGTGTGTGGGGGGGGGGGGGGGGGGGGGGGGGGTAATTTATGGGTTGAGAGAGGTATGGATACAGTTGGTATGTCGTTGAGCTGTCATTGTGAAGTGTTCAGAATGCTCTAGAAGACTGGGAACTGTTTGTGGGAGTCCAGTGGGGAGTCAGAAAAGCCCACAGAAATTTGATGAGGATTCATGGTTTATCAGTTTGATTTTGACCTTGTGCGCAGGCATGCTTGCACCTATACAAGCATGCTAGCATGTAGACATTCAAATACACACAAATGCGCAGACATGTACCTACATGAGTGTACTTAAACATGCATGCCCAAGCACACACACACATGTATGTACACACACGTACGCACACACACACACACACACACACACACACACACACACACACACACATGTACACATGTACACACACACACAAGCATGCAGAAACAGAGACACATATTGAGTGTGCTTGGTTTTAAATATTCAACATGTGCATGGTTTACACACATTTATGCATGCTTGCACATACAAAAGCATGTGCGCACCTCTCTCTCTCTCTCTCTCTCTCTCTCTCTCTCTCTCTCTCTCTCTCTCTCTCACACACACACACACACACACACACACACACACAGTAACATGGGCACACTTGCATGGGCATGTATACAAACATGCGCACTCAGACATGTTCACTCACATGCGTACGTGCCCAAGACACTACTCCAATGCTTTGGTTGACTTAGAAAGTTTGGGGTTGCTAGCTTTACTTTGTTTGCGTTTTGGGTGGGGGAAGATATTGAATCAAAACTACTACCTCATTTGATAGGTAAGCAAGAGTGAAGACCAACAACACCCAGACAGTCAGTGCATGTATGGGCACACACACACACACACACACACACACACACACACACACACACACACACACACACACACATATATACACACACACACACACACACACACACACACACACACACACACACACACA